>WBNO01008732.1:104151-206866 GCA_013400575.1 Peucedramus taeniatus
CCGGCCGCCCCAATCATTCCGGACCCGGACCCGAACCCCCTCTCCAGCCCTGGGCTCCGCGGCTGCCCAGATGTGGCGGCACAGCTGGAGGAGCGGCAGCAGGTAAGGCGGGGGCTGGTACAGCGGGACCGGGGGTGCTGCAGGGCCCGGGGGGGAGAGCGGGGGGTGCCCCCGGAACCCGCTCACCCCCTTCCCAGAGATACGCCCCTACATCCTCCAGGGGAACACCCCAAGCTGGTGGAGCTGAGTCCCATCGGTGGGCAGGGATGGGCAGGGTGCTGGGCGAGGGGGCGGAGAGGGTGGCATTGGCATCGCCACCCCCCCCAAACCTTTGTGCCCAAGGGTAGCCAAAGTGCTGGGAGGCTCTCTGAGCAAATCCTGGCGCACTCTGGGAAGCCGGTGCTGGCGGGGCGAGGCAGCAGCCGCCCCCACCCCCTCCAGGGTCACAGCGATGCTCAAACCCCAGCGTTCCCAGCCCAAAGCCGTGGTGCTGGCCCTGCGTGCCAGCCTGATGTGCCGCCACTCCCGTGTGGATGTGGTTTTCCTTCCATAGCTTTGCCGCACCTCCCGTAAATCTTTTATTTGCCACTTGTCTGACCTGCGGGCAGGAGCGCTGCTGAGAGGTTCAGAGGAGCATCGTGAGAGCAGCGATGGCTCAGAGCTGCTTCAATCCGGCTGGAGGGAGGCTGAGTTCTCTCTCCAGGCTGAGAATCCCCTGGGAAATCTCCTGGGCAGCCCTGCAGCCCCTTGTCCTGCAGCGTGAGGCTGTCCCCTGGGCAGGCAGCACCCCCCAAACCCCGCTGGGTCTCTGTCCCTGGAGCTCAGCCCCAGTCGGGACCTCCCAGCAGCTCCCATGTGGCTTCACTGGGGTGGGGGCTGCCTGCCTGTGGGGGCAGGTGTGGCACAGGGGTGGCAGGGTGCCTATGCCGGGGACGAGAGGTTCAAGCGGCTTCTCTCCAGGGCACACACCCTATTTTGGGAAGAGCTGGATGTGTGCTGGGCTGGTAAATATTCCCAAAGAGCTCTCTGGGGCAGGGAGGGGAGCACAGGAGCTGCCTCAAGCCGTCGGTACCCGTGTGTGTGTGTGTGTCTGGGGGGTGTGTGCGTTGTCTCCCGGCCAGGTGCAAATCCTGCCTTTGGCTGCAGAGATGTTTTGTGTGGATTTAGCGGGCGATGCTCGTGGCTGGCAGCCCGGCTCCTTCCCCATGGACGGTTTTCAAGGACTCCCCTTCACAGCTGAGACCGGCCAGCTCGTGCCACCGGCGCTGGGTGTGCCCGCACCAGCCGCGCTCAGCTCCCCGCTCCACTCGCCCGTGCTGGAAGCAGGAGGCGCTGGCCCCCGGGAAGCTGTTTAAGCTGAACTCCAAACAATAAAAACTTATCATTAAAAAGAAATGCATCTTGGCTTCATGTGGCCTGGCAGCGCGGGGAGGAGTGATTCAGTGGCTTGTCAGCCCTGGGCGTTAGGCACGCCGAGCTGCACAACTGGACACTCTCCAAGTCCAGCAACTCATTTTCTGCAGATGGAGCCGGGACCGTGCAGCGGGCTGACGGTTAATTTGCAATCCAACATACCTTGACATAACCCACAGCCGAATCGCGGAGGTGGTGCAGGATGGGATGCCTGGGAGCCTGCTGGCCGGGCTGTGCCAGCAGGGCTGCCCCTCGGAGCCCTGCCATGTGTGGGGTGCAGTGTGGGGTGTCCCCAGTGCGCCCTGGCTCAGCGGTGCCTGCGAGGTGCAGGCTCCGGCCCGGCCCCGGTGCTGCCCCCCCTTGCGGGTCTCCAAGCAATGCGGTGAGCGGGATGGAGGTTGCCTCCCTGGCAGAGGGATCCGTGTTTTTGGGAGCTTGAGTGATGCTCAGGGTGAGCCCTGCCCGGGCCAGGGCTCATCACTGACTAACGTTGAGCCGTGTCACCTCCTGTCACCCGTCATAGGCTCCGGCTGTAGCTGTGGAGCTGGGACATGGGCAGGGGTGTCCATGGCCAGCTGAGAGCCACGGCCCCACAGCCCTGGACCCAGCTCCGCAGGCTGTGTCGGGAGGGATTGGGTGCTCAGGGTGCACCTCGCCTTGGGCACACGGTGGTGGCTGGGCACCGATGGGCACAGACCCTCCCCCGGGGCTGACAGGGGAGGGGGTTCTGCCAGCAGCCCAGCCCGGATCGATAGGCATCGGAGAGGATGATTCATGTCTCAGGCTGTGGCCCGAGGGCAAAAACGGGGAGAGGTTTGATGTGAGGATGCCGGGAGGCTGCGGGTCCTGCTGGGAGTTGCGGCTCCTGGCAGCGTTTCCCCTCCCGAAGCCGGCTCTGCCCGCACTGCCCCGGGGTCCCGGCTTGGCCTGGGGGAAGAAAACTACTGAAGCAACACAGGATCAGACCCAAGCTCTAAACAGAGTCTTTTAAAAACATTTCAGACACTCTCTTCTACACTGTGGTCCAAGACAGCGAGCAGAGTTGCGGTGGGGGTGTCAGGCAGAGCCTGGGCTCGGATCAGTGCTGTGCCCCCCTTGGGGACAGGACACTACAGAGAGTGCGACAAGAGGGTGGCACTTTACCCTCCTTGTGTTCAACCACACTTTGTGTGCACCCCCAGGGTGCCAGAGCTGGTGAGAGCAGCGATGTCCCGTGGGTCCAGCCCAGAGAGGGGCAGAAGGACTGTCCGGGACACGGTGCCGGGGCTGGGCACAGGCTGGGGAGGGGGGACACCGAGCCCTCCCCAGGAACAGCGGGTGCTTTCCTTGGCAGGGAGCCAGGGGAGGCAGAGCCGTCTCTGCACACGCACGGCGTCAGACATCATCATCATATTAATAATGAAAGGGCAGCTCCTTCAAAGCTCTCCGTCCCCGCGCCGGCGAGAGCGCAGAATGCAGAGGAGGAGCGTGAGCCTCATCCCAAGCAGCCGCGGGGAGAGCGCGGCGGTGCCCGGATGGTCCTTTGCTGGTTCTTCACCACTGGTCCTTCTCTGCTCCTTCACCGGGCCACTGACCCGCAGTGACCAAAGCCCGCCCGTGCTCTCCCTGCTGGGACTTTGGCTGCTGCGGGGGTCCCTGCATAGGAGCAGGGCAGCCCACGGTGTCCCCAGCTCCTGTTCCCAGCGCTGCCCTGTGCAGGCTCCCCTGTCTCTCCCATTCAGCAGGAAAGGCAGTTTTGGCAGCCCTCTCCCAAGGGCTGAGTGCTCTGTCCATCCTCAGTGACACGGTGGGACACCGCTCGCTGTGTCGGGGCCTTTTCTTCCACGGGAGGAATCGATGGCTCAGACAATGAGACAAACCACACACAAAGAGGTCTTGGGCTGCAGCTCGCATGGGGTCAGTGCCATCACTTCTTCTCCTTTCTCTGCAAGACATTTGGGTTTCCAAAAACTCTCCTTTAACACCTCTGTTTTGTCTAGAGCATTCCCAAGCCTGGTTGTGTTTTGTGAGGATCTCAGCAGGACCAGACAGGGGCTGGGCATCTTTTCTCCTCTCTCCCTTCTGCCAAACCCTCTCCTCCACTTTTGCCCCTCTTTGCTGCAGATGCCATGGTTTGGGGAGGAAAGAATAGAACTGTCTGTGCCAGGTGGAGATGGAACACCCCACACCCACCCTGTTCCCATCCCATCCCCACCCCGTGCCCACATGCTCTCCCTGGCACCCCGAGTGTTTCACAGGGTCCAACCCTGCAGCAGTGTCCCAGAAGTGCTGCTCTGTTCCCCCAGCTCTTCTTTCCCAGCCCTTTCTCAAGTTTGTTTTTTTTTCTTCCCTCCCTCCAAACACAAAAAAAGCCCCAAATCCCTTGCAAATGAGAAACCTCTTTTTGTTCCTCTTTTCCCTTTGCTTTCTGCCACGGCAGAGTATTGATTGGAGCTGATGTGCTGTAATCCACTGTTTCTGTGAAAAGTTGGCACCCCAGAGTCCCTGGAGGGGCCGGATCCTGCCCCGGTGTGGGTCTTGCTCCTCTGCCAGGCTTGTGGATAGCAGGAAAACTTCATCCATCCCATCCCATCCCATCCCATCCCATCCCATCCCATCCCATCCCATCCCATCCCATCCCATCCCATCCCTCTCTCCTGTCCTGTCCCACCCCTACACTTGGTGAGAGGGCCATCATGAGCAGCTGGTGGGTGGGAAAAGGCTCTGATTTGGAGCAGATCCAGGTCAGACCCCACTGGGATGGATATCCAGAGTGCTGGGCTTCTGAAGGAGCCCTCCTGCCCTTTTGGCAGGGCAGGGGATGGTGACAGGGGGAACACTTGTGCTGATGAGAGGAGCTGGTTGTGGGCGATCTCCAAAAAGGAAAAATTCACTTTCCTGACAGCCAAGGAGGGCTGTGGAGAGCTAGGGCTGACCCCAGCCTGAGAGGGGCTCGTTGTGGGGTGCACAGCTGTCTCTGTGGGTCTGGGCCCTGGCTGGAGACCCCCCTGTGCCCACCCAACTCCACAGTGCTGCCACTCCATCTGCACTTAATGGGCAAATGGGCCAGAGAGCTGGAAAGCCAGGGGAAAGAAACCCAGCCAAAAATCGCCCAAAAACACAGGGAAGATTTTAATTTAAAACCTTTTCCCACATGGAGAGCAGCAGCCTGGGCCATCTGGAGGAGCATATGCAGGTGAGGGGGGGCAGTGGGGCCTCCTCCAGTTCCTCTTGCTCTCAGCAGCCTCCAGAAAGGGCTTTGGGCTGGTGCAAACTAACCCAGGGGGGGCCTGGGTACCCCAATCCCAAACATCAGCCTGGGGGAGCCCAGCTTTCCCTCCTGAGCTACCAAGACCTCTCTGTTTAATTGCTGTATTTGCTGCAAAAGTGATGATGAATCCCAAAGCAAACTACAATAGCAGCTGAGTTTATTGCGAGAGATTAATTCAGCAGTTTAATTGAAACCACAGGAGCAGGATGGGAAAGCATCAGTGTGGGGCTGGGAGGAGGGGGTCAGGGTCAGCTCTGCTCAGCACCCACATCCACCCCTAGCCCCGGCAGTCAACGATGCCCAAATTAGCAGATTTACTCCTCAGAGGACTCCTCCATTGGCTGAGCATCACATCCAGCATCCCAAAGCCCCAAGTCTCCTAGCAACTCCCCAGAGCTGCCTGTGCCCACCCATTAACCCCTTCCCAAGCCCCCCCCACGCTGTGTGGAACACCCGGTGCTTCGAAGGCGTCGCTGCCACACTGGGTGGGAGCAGGGATTTATGCAGCAAATAAATCTGCAGGATGCTGGAAGGAAGCTCAGGATGCTCGGCTGGGTGGGAGAACTGGGCTGGTTAGCCAAGACTCAGAGTGTTTGGTTCCAGGTGGCACAGAGAAAGCCTCAGGTTTATGGATTGGTGGTTTGGTTTCTAAATGTCACGTTAGTTTTGAAGGTTTTATCCTCTTGACTTGTGGAGATGCTGGGGAAAGGTCAGGGAACCCCCAAATCATGGCCAGCCCCTGCAGCTCCCAGCTGGCACCGGCATCAGGAGAGGCTGAGCACGAGCCAGCCACTTCCTCCAGTTTCAACAGTAAATCAATGACACAGTTTCTTTGAGGATAGCATGGAAGGGAAATTTTCAAGGAAAATGGCCTTGAAAGTGTAAAATCACAGCAGGACATGGTGTGATGGCCAGGCCTGGGATGAAGGAAGTGGGGCTGCTCCGTGATGGTTTTTTCCAGATGGGATGTCCAATACTTCCCTGGTTTTGCCTTTAGAGATCAGAAAGCAGGAAACCAGGGCTGGAAAAAAATAGTGGGGTTTATGGTTGAAAAATAACAGTTGACATGGGAAAAAACCCAAACAAGTTTGTTTGTTTGTTTGTTTGTTTGTTTGTTTGTTTTTTAAACTATCTTAATATATATAGACTGGGAAATGTGTCCAAAGATCACGTGCCACTGAAAAGGATAAATCACTTCTCTCAATTTAATGTGCTTTGTTGGGTTTTATCAGAAACATTGTCATAAAATTACCAAATTGAAATTTTAAATGGAGGGAGAGAGGGGATATCTCGAGGGTTTGTTCTTGCTTCTCTTTTCTTATTGCCAAATAAAATACAATTAAAGCAACATTTTCTATGCCAGCCAGCATAGCTAACATCGCTTTTCTGACGGCACTTTTTTCTGTCAGCCAATGAAAATAAATGATGCAGGATTACCAGGGAGCATCCAGCCTCCGTGGCTGGAGGGGGATGCGGAGCAGCAGGCATTCCACTTCGAAACAGAAGGATTTTATTCCCGCGGTAAGTGGAAATCTCCAGGGACGTTTCCCACTGAGCTCTCTGCCGCCGCCTGGAGCGAGGCTTTGTTTTTCCTTTGCTCTCCCAGTTCTCACCAGTGCTTCCCAGTCTAACCCAGCTTTGGGAGTGCCGAATTAACTCGGGACCTCCTGCAGCACTTTCGGGGTGAGGTCACCGTGGGTCCGGTCCCCCGTGGGGCTCATTCCCGTGCCGGGGGCTGCCGGTGGCTCAGCTGCTGCCTGCCCCAAAATCCCCGTGGTAATTGGATGAGGGCACCGCTTTCCGTGAGAATATTAAATCCGAGCCCCAGCCCCAATCCCGGGCGACACGCTTGGGAATATAAAGGCACGCTAGATCACGTTACAGAGGAGTTATTTCTCCTACTTTAAAGTCAAAGGTATCGCAACAACTTTTATTTGTCACAGAGCATATTGGGGCACCTCTGATTGATGGGAGAGGGAGGGAGAGCCCCCGGCAGAGGGGCTGAGCACTCACCACTCATCACAGCGATGGGCTCCGGGGGGCTGTGGAAAAGCAGGCTTAAAAAAGTCCTTAAGTACCTTCCAAGCCTGATTTTCCAAAGCCCCCTGAGAAACCATCTCTGTGATGAGGTGCGAGCGCTCAGCCGCTCTCAGGGGACAGCCCAGGCTGTGACTGTGGCCACAAACCTTTGTGGCAGTGCCAGTGCAGGTGTTCCAGTGCTGCAAAGGTCCTGGGGGCTTTGTGGGCAGCAGGTCAGGGCCACCATCCCGAGCTCGTTCCCCTTGGGACCAGTACAGGGAGTCATTTAGCAAATGAGGGGCTCCAGTGTCCTCCCAGTTACTGGTTTAGCTGAGTCTCTCATCGTGGTGACCATCTGGTGGCATCTGCTGCTGCTCAGCTGTCACCCACCCTCCTGGTGGAGGGGAAATCCAGGCACCTCATGGATGGGGTAGGCAGGGGACACGTCCAGGGATCCAGCAGAGGGTTAGGGACAGCCGTGGCAGGAACATCCCATGGCTCCTGCCACCATGGGGATGGATGGATGGATGGATGGATGGATGAATGATGGATGGATGGATGAATGATGGATGGATGGATGGATGGATGGATGGATGGATGGATGGATGGATGGATGGATGGATGGNGACAGACAGACAGATATGCCTTGTTAGCCAATGGGGTGGCCTCAGGTGATGCTGACAAGCCCATTAAAGGGGTTTATCAAGGGGGCTGGCAGGAGGCTGCTGGTTTTATCTGAGATGCTGCTTTTGGGCTGGGAGAGCCTAAGCCTCTGCTCATTAATTAGAAAGGCTTCGAGGAGGTTTGTACTGGTTGGCCTCACTTGTGAGCAGCCGTAATATGATGAGCGATTAGGGACTCTGAAGCTTTTTAGTCAGTGTCATTAAGCTGCTGATGAGCTCAGGCGAGAAAAGGTCCTTTTTGGCTGTGCCTGAAACCGGCTGGTCCTGCTCTGACCTGGTGCTTCCTCCTGCCATGGTGCCCGAGCTCCTGAGCCCAGTGCAATAGGTGAAATGCATGTCCTGGGGACAGTGATGGCTTGGCTGCCACCCTGTGTCCTTGAGCTGGGTCAGATCTGGAGTAGTTCAGCTCATCAGTGAAATGATGAGCTTGTGGTCATGCATGAGTGAAGCTGAGATGTTCCTATTTTCACTGTCTGCCAGGTATTGAGAGAATTTGGGGATTATTATCTCTGAAAAGGTGACTTTAGACTATTTGTGCATCAGGGAAGAGGACGGTGATGTGTGTCCTGACAGCTGCTTTGGGAGAGAGCTCCTTTTCCTGTTATGGGGTTTCCCCACTTGTCTGGGGACCGAGGGTGAACCCTTTTTGCTCAGGGGACATTCTGACAGTGTCACTGTCCCACCCTCCCCTCGCCTCTTGTGGCAAAGCAGGGAGCAAAATCTAGGGGATTTTCTCTGCCCTCCCTCATCTCCTGTCAGCCTTGGCAAAACTTCCTGCAGCTCAGCAGCAGCGTGCCCTGCCGTGGTCTGGCTGGCATCTCCAGCTCTGCATTTACGGCAGTGTTAATTAAATACTTTCCGCAATCAGCGCCACGCCGACCCCGCTCCCCGAGCCGGGCTGGGCTGCAGTGTGCCATCATCCTCCAGAACATGACTGCTGCCATCCCAGGGAATTTCTAATAGAGATTTACTCATCCCAGGCCTCTCGTTTCTCCATTTTGTGACATTTTGCAAAGTTCAGGTTTACAAAATAAGCCAGTGCACACGAGAGATGTTCCAGCCATTATTTACACTGCATGATCAGTTTCCCCCTACACTGAGGATGGGGTTTTCTCTCCGTGGTCAGCAGAGCTGGGGGGTGTGCTGGCAGCTGCCCTTTCCTCCTCTCTGCCCAAGGGGCTGCTGTTTGTGACAAAAGCACCCCATCTCCCCAGCTGTCCCCCCTCGCAGGCTGTGTGTGCTGGGAGGGCAGCAGAGTGTTGTCTGTGCTCATTGAAATGCTCGTGGCATCCTGGAGCTCAGCCTGCCTCCAACCCCTGCTCCAGTCCCAGGGTGAGGGATGCAGTGGGAGAGGGAACTGGCCACAGTGTCATGGAGGGCCAGGTAGGGCTGCTGTGGTTTTTGGGCTGTGATTTGGGATGCTCAACTGCTCTGCTTTTAAAAATAAGCCTGTGCTGAAAGCTGGAGGAGAGCATGGAGGCAGCAGGCTGCCAGCAGAATCCTGTTACTGTGCCACAGCCCCCAGGTCTCAGCTACAGGCAGAAAAGCCATTTTTGGCAGATCACTGGTGGTAGGAGCTGCCTGTTCCAGGAAGGTGAGGCAGTGTGTGTGCTGAAACACAGGCAGGTCTCCCTCCCAGAGGCTTGTCCCTCCATGGCACAAGGTGGTGGTCAGTGCCTTCCTGACCCTCTCCCATTTAACCTGTGACCAGCTCCTGTGGGTGGTGGGACCTGGGGCAAACTGCCAAGCTGTGTGACCAAACCCTGTCCTCCTCTTCCTCAGGATGGAGCTGGCCATCCTGTGTTCCTCTTCCTCCAGCAAGGTCAGCTCATCCCTTTGGGAGAGATCCTGCTGGAAACTAAGAACAGAACCACTCCAGGAGTGCAGTGGAGCCAGGGGCAGTGACCCAGCTTTCACCCCAGCTCCAGGGCACAGATGGGGCCACCCTCAGCCTCACGGGTGCTGGAGGCAGGTAAATGGCACCCAACCCCTGCACTGTGTCAAAACCTGGCCCTGCTGCCAGCCTGGAGCTGGGCTGTGGGACATGAGGGGCTGTGGGATCGGGCACACCTCACTCCTACCCCGCTCCTGCCTTGTCAGGTCTGATCAGGAGGAGGATCAGTTGGCCCTGTTCCTCGCTCTCCAGATTTAATTAACGGGCCTTTCATCTCTACCCTGAAGGAATCTGCTATCTTCTGTCTTCTTAATTAACGTTCATTAAGCAAATCAGAAGAACATTTTCTCCTCTCCGCCTCCACGGCTTTTAACCCTTGCAGGGTTCCAGGTCTGTGTTGGGGCAGAAGAAGGCTCCTGGACAGGTTGGTGTCATCACAACCTTGGTCACCACATCCCTGAAGTGCTTGGACCAAAGTCCTGGAGTGGAGCAGTGGCTGAAGTCTCTCCAGGTACAGAGGATTTCAGGTGAGGTTGGCCTTTGTTACCAATGGACCACAGCAAGTGTAGAGAATCCCCTTGGGCAAGGGGCAAACTTGTGCCACACCCAGCAGGAGCCTGGTGAGGGCTCATCCACTCTGGGGTACAGCTGAATCCATCTGGGAATGTGCAGTTCCACCCCAGCTGCAGCATCCCCACGGCTGAGCCCAGCAATGCCAGCACCAATTCCACCAAGCTCTGGCCCTGTGGGCCATCCCCCCACGCCCACTGGGCTGTGCTGGAGGGAGAGGTGAGGTTGGGATACTCACCAGCATCCTGAGCCCTGGTTCTGTGCTATCATCACTCTCTAACGTGGACCCCTCTGTAATGGGGCAGGCAAATCCTCTCAGGGATGTGTGTTGCATCCCAAGGAGGAGGAGGTAAACCCTTGACACAAAAGATTTGGTTAGAGCATGGTGTTAATAGTGCCAAGGTCATGGTTCAATCCCCACATGGGTCATTCACTTAAGAGCTGGGCTCGATGATCCTTTTGGGTCTCTTCCAACTCAGAGTATTTTATGATTCTGTCTTCTGTCCAGAGCTTGCAGCCTCAGTACCACAGGAAAAGCAAAACACCTGGAAAACCTCATCTCTGCAGGATGCAAATCCCATTAAAACTGGTGGTGGAAACGCACGGGGCAATTATTGAGCTGCAAACCCTTCTCTTCCTCCCCGGAGGTTGACAGTGGGTTTCCCACTGGCCTCCCACTCCCAGGCAGCTCCTGCACAGCTCCTGGATGCTGGGAAATTCAGCCTTCCCAGAGGAGCTGGCTCTGGCTGTCAGAGCCTGGGTCAATATATGATAATGGGGCTTTGAAACGGCGCTGCTGCGGGAGCTGCTGCCCAGGACTCTGATTCACAGCTCCCCTCTGGTGCTTTCTCCCGCAGTGTGTAGGGGAAGGAGAATAAAATAAATAAGAGGAGAAGGGAAGGGGAGGAAGGGAGCTTAAATTATAAATGAGTACTAAGTTTCCAGAGCCCCTGTGGGCAGCTCGGAGGAGTGGTGTGGGGGTCAGAGGCAGAACTCCCCTGTGCATCCCACTTTTGTAAGTGCAGCCCCGTGGGGTGAGGGTCAGGGTTTGCCCAGGGGCATGGCACCGTGCCAGGATGCCTCTCCCCCTGTTTGCTGTCACCCTCCTGCCACCATGGGTCAGATCTGGAGGGTGCCGTGGTCCCCAGAGGCACAGACTATAATTAGCATTAGCTGAGAGCTGCTAATGAGGTCTGGTGATGATCTGGTTTTGCCACCCCATGGAGAAGCCTCCACAGGAATGTGCCCCCACTCGGGTCCAGGGGACTGGGCTGGCTCAGGGCAACAGGCAGGGGTGGGACCCCCACTCGAGGGTGCTGATGTGGAGGGGTTTGGGTGTCACAGACCCACAACCCAGGCAGGTTGGTGTAAGTGGGAGAGCAGTCAATGCCCCATAAATCAGTGTGGGAAGAAGAAGGTGCTGAATCTGTTTCAAAGCCTTTCTCTAATCCCCTCTTGATTTTGGGGCTGCAAGAAAAGTGGTGACCCCTACTAGTTGAAGGGAAAAGCCTCCTGTGAGGTATGTACCCCCACAAGCTCATTCCCAGGGCTGAGAAATGGAGGAGCTCAGCTATGCCCACGCAGCTGAAGATGCAAATCCCCAATCCACAAAGCAATGGAGATGTTTTGGGGACAGAGCACTGAGTGGTCCCATCCCCACGGCCTGGGGACTAGGATGTCCTGCGGAGATCCCAAACTCCATAGCTCTGCCTCACACACGAATATTTCGACATTCCCAGCAGCTTCCACAAGATGGACCTCGGAGCGAGAGGAGGTGCCGGGTAGGGGGACCCGTCCCATCCCATCCCACCCCGTCCCATCCCATCCCGTCCCGCCTGCTGCCGCCCTGCCATCCCGAGGAGGCTCAGAGTCCGGCCGGGAGAGCCGCGGCATGGCTCGGCCTCCCGGGCTATGCCTGCTGGCCCTGCTGGGGCTGGGGCTGGGGCTGGGGGCGGGGGGCTCGTCCCCTTGCTGGGACCCTCGGGGGCAGCCCCGCCGCTGCATGCCCGTCTTCGAGAACGCCGCCTTCGGCCGGGTCGTCCAGGCCACCAACACGTGTGGCTCGCCCCCGGAGGATTATTGCCTGCACATGGGTGCCCAGCACGCCAGCGCCCTGTGCCACCGCTGCGACGCCAGCGACCCCCGGCGCCACCACAACGCCTCCTTCCTCACCGACTTCCACAGCCAGGAGGAGAGCACCTGGTGGCAGAGCCAGTCCATGGCCTTTGGCATCCAGTACCCCAACTCCGTCAACATCACCCTGCACCTGGGTAAGTGCCAGCAGGAGCCCCGGTGGGGTCGGTGGAGGGCACCGGCTGCGGGTGCAGCAGATCAGGGTGCAGAGATGGGGGTGGATGCTCCTGCACCCTGTAGCTCTGCTGCCAGCATTGGATTAAAACCAGAACTCTCCCCAGGGCTTTTGAGGGGTGTATGGAGGGAGCTGCCCTCTGCAAAGCACTGAAAGGACTCGGGGAGGGTCTGCCCTGTCCATCAGCCGAGCCCCAGGATGCCAGGAGCTGTGCCTGTCTGTGCTGCTTCCCAGCCAGCCATGCCCGGAGTGCCTGCTCTCCCCTTCACCCCAGGCTGCTTTTTACTGATTCTGCTCCTGCGGAGCAGGAGGCGCAGATGGTTCCTACCCTGGGAGAGCCTTGCCCGGGGAGGGTGACTACCGTGGGTGCCAAACCCCTCCCGTTTCACCCCCGTGTGTTGCTCAGGGTGCCTGATATGTCTCAGGGTGCCGAGCTCCAGACACACCGTGCAATCCCAGTAGGTTTCCCCAGCTGGCATCCGACCCTCTGTGTTTTAAATACCGTGAAGCCGCCCACCTGGAGGGTACTTAAACCCGAGGGGCATGCCTGGCATTTTAAAAAGGTTTTATAACATTTCCCTGCCATCTAAACTCTCCTGGCTGTTGGCCAGCGCTGTAAAATCTTCATTCTCTGCAGTCTCCTGCCATCTGCATGCCGAAGGCGGGTAGTGGAGGGGCTGCGGCTGGGGCTGGCGAGGGGACAGCCGAGCGTGGCGAGGGGACAGCCGAGTGTCCGTGTGGCACTGAGCCGTGCTGCTGGGACCCAGCGTGGTCGGGGTGACGGTGGAGGGTCCGTGCCTGCCCCGGCAGTGACGGGGGAGCTGCCCGGCCGGGTGGAGTTCGCTGCTTTCCCAGCCCCCTGCGAGCGGGCGAACATCTGCTCCTGTCCCCGGGCTGGGGCCGGGTCCCCGCCGGGAACCAGGAGCGGTGCCGGAGGAGCCATCCTCATTCCCTGCTCCTGCCAGCTCCGACAGAGGGGATTTGCCGGCCTCTTGTCCACCCAACGCAGGCTGTCAGATTGTCCCGAACGCGTTCGTGGGTGAGCCGGGGCACAGACCACCCGAATGCAGCCTGTGTGGCTGAGCCAGCTGCCGCCGGGCGACTTTGTGGCCACCAGTCCCAGCTCGGCACAGCGACATGTGCGGGCTCTGCAAGCCCCGGGGCTTCTTTTCCATTCTCTGTCCTTCTTCCAGCTCTTCCCTGGCTCCTCTGTGGTCTTTCTTGGACCCCACACTCGGGTTTCCAGTGGAGTCCAGCCCCTGTGACTGCCCTGCCGTGTCTGTCTCTGTTAATACAGCCAAGGCTAAAGCACTGCACCGACCTCATCTTCCAGCCTGTCCCTATAGCCCTTCACGAGCTGGAGCATCCTCTGCAATTGTGCCCTTCTTCCTGCATGGCTCCTGTATCTTGCCATGCTAAAAAGTACCCTCTTGGTGCTTGGCACATCGTTGTCCAACCTTTCCCACTCTTGCCAGGCCCTGTTTGTGTCCCAGTCAGAGATGTTTTTATTGCTGCCTCAATGCTTTCACTTGGGTTAAGCAGGAAAAGCCCAACTGCAGTCCCCTGGAAAGCAGCTTGGGCTGAGTCCCTGCTCCTGAGCTCCAGCGAGTAATTGGGTGTTTCATCCCATGTAGAGTGTCCCCCCAGCCTGCCTGTCTTGCTCAGTCACACCTCTTGTAAGTTCTCCAGCGTGGTTGCCTGGGGAGCTTATTAAATAAGACATGGGATGACTTGGACAAGACCCGTGTTTACCTGTGTGCTGTTGATTGGCGTTAATTAGATTATGCTCCTTTAAATCTCTTCTCCCCGTGAGGTTCCAGCCATGCTGTTATGGTGCAGTGGGCTTGCAGCTGGTCGATCATCCCAAGTGTCCACAGCTCTTGTATTTGCCCTGTCAGACGTCAAGAAGGAACCCAAAATATCCGTGGCTTGCAAAGGCAACAGACACCAGGGCTCCTCAGGAAGCAATCTGAATGCCAGTGGCTCGTTTTGGAGTGTCTAGACCAGGCACTGTCTCTGTCTGTGACTCTGATTTTCCTGTGGGACTAGAGATGACAGGACATGTAGGTGATATGACTGTCCCACACGCTCCTTTCCTCCCCTCCAGAATTCCCTTCTTGGAGCTCCAGAGCAGCACATGCTGCAGTTTGGGCTCAGGGGGAGGCAGGTGCATGCTTTGTTCAGGTGACAGCACAGCTGGGAGAGCACCCAGGGGTCCTGGTGCTGTCTGTGCACCCTTCCCAGCATCACTGTCCAGCAGCACATCTGGCTTTGGGACATGTCACACCTGAGCAGCAAAGAGGAGACAACCAGCCTGCGTTATTTTCTGGATCTTTTTTTATTTTTTCCCTAAGGAGAAATTGGCTGATTAAAAAGCCTGTCTGGGAAAAGCACATGAAAATTCTCAGACAGGCTTTTTAATCAGCCTTTTTCCTCTCATGAAAATTCTCCTCTCATGAAAATTCCTCAGAAAAGTGAATCTGCTCCACCCCAGCTGGAGGCACCAAAATGGGGCTCCCCCAGCGTGGCCATCCCCTCCCCTTGAGTGGGGCCACTTTGGGCAGGGGCGGTTTATTGACACAGCCCTGCCTTCCCTTCCTCTCCCAGAGGAAACTGCTCCGGGAGGTGACGGCCCCGACCTCGCTGTTTTGGTCGACACCCCCCTTGGGACCGCTCTGTCTGGGAACCGGCGCCTGCCGGGCGTCCCCCCTGCACGGGGTGCAGGACAGGGCCACCCCCACCGTCACCAGCCCGGAGCGGTCCCAGAGGGAGGGGAGAGGCACAAGGCAAGGGTGGGACAGCCCAGCAGCCCCTTTTTGGCCCTCGTCACCTCCGGGTGGGCTGGGAGTGGGTTTGTCCCCCTCTCCAGGCACTGCCGGGCGCTTCCTGCATCCCTGATGGGATGCAGCTGCTTTTCCCAGCGCTGGTAGCCGGCTGCCTCGGCTCCCCCGCAGCAAAGTCGCAGCGCATACGCGACAGTATTCATATGGGCCCAATTAAAGGCTTGTTTTCCTAGTCCCGGAATAACCCCTCTAACATTCCCAACTCATTATCTTTTCAAATAAAGCCAAAACCTTGCAGCTAATTGTTTTGTGCTGTCAGGAGTGGTGCTGTTATGGAGCAATTCGGGCTTTGAGCTGGTCCTTCATCTCTGGCAATTAAGTGGGTCTGATGTTCACTTTGGTGTTTTCTCTTTTCCTTTCTTCTAATTCTTTCAAGCCCTTTCAGAGCTTGCTGGACGCCCCAAGGATTGGTGGCCTCTCTTTGTCTTCATCCCAGCAAAGATAGAAGCAATGCCAGGTCCTGGCATGCAGCTCCCTGGGAAGGGATGGGCCTTGACCCCTTCCAACTCTCCATCCCTAAAGCACCACTGCCCTGGGCATGCTTTCAGTGCTGTAGGCCTAACTCTCCCCCCCGGCTGCTGGATAGAGCCTGGATTTGGAACTGCTCTTTGCCCATGCAACCCACTCAGTGCACCCACAAAAGGAGTGGGCCCCACAGTGGGGAGAGAGCCAGCTTGGATCTGGACAGGGTTTGGGCTGCACCAAGGAGGAGCTGGTTGAGAGCAGCTGGGTGGGTTTGTCCCTGGTGGGGATTTGTCCATTTTTAGCCATGGTGGGTGCCGCAGGATGCTGTTGGGATAATCCAGGCTGTGGTGCCCATCAGGAAGATGGTCGCAGCATGGTGGGTCTGTCTCCAGGCAAAGCCTACGAGATCACCTACGTGCGGCTGAAGTTCCACACCAGCCGCCCCGAGAGCTTCGCCATCTACAAGCGCAGCCGCGCCGAGGGGCCCTGGGTGCCCTTCCAGTTCTACAGCGCGTCCTGCCACAGGACCTACGGCAAGCGGCCGCGGCAGTACCTGCGGCCGGGCGAGGACGAGCAGGTGGCCTTCTGCAGCGACGAGTTCAGCGACATCTCCCCCCTCAGTGGGGGCAACGTGGCCTTCTCCACCCTGGAGGGACGGCCCAGCGCCTACAATTTTGATGGAAGCCCCGCGCTGCAGGTGCCACCAGGGTGGGAGGGGCGTGGTGCATGGAGCCTTGGGATCAAGGGTACTATTGCACCCACCCGGGGTAAAAGCGCTGCATCCCTGCTTGAAAAGCTGCAGGATGTGGCCCGGTTGGGGTGGGAGCTGGTGGACCAGACCTTTCCACCAAGGTGGCTTCCCCATGTCCTCTGTAGGAGTGGGTGACAGTCACTGACCTGCTCATCTCCTTGAACCGGCTCAACACATTTGGGGATGACATCTTCAAGGACCCCAAGGTGTTGCAGTCGTACTACTATGCCATATCTGACTTCTCCGTTGGTGGCAGGTGAGGGGTGGCCAGGCAGAATTATGGGGATCTTCTTGGGGCTGTGGGACTGGGGCAGCTGCTCCCCACCTCAGTCTTGTCTGATTCTGGGGCAAACTGCTCAGATGTGGCTTCCTCCATGTGTAAACTGGAAGTGCAGAGATGGGGGATTAAACCTGGAGACCTCCCAGCTGTGCAGAAAGGTTGTGTTTTCCCCACTAGCCCACTCCATGTGCCACCAGCTGTATTTGCTTTGTTCCCTCCCAGTCCAATGGCTTTTAATGGCACTGGGGCTCTTGTTGCTCCTCCTGTGACCCTGCTGGTTCCTGGGCACTGCAAAAGGGGAGTCATGGGGCTCTAATGTAAAGATGACCTGAAGCTGTAGAGGCTGCTGGAGGAGCTTGGAGTCAGCATGGCCACAGGCAGAGAAGCTGGAACAGCTGCCAGCAGGAAAAGGCAGCAGATGTGGGATAGAGATGCAGGTGGCACCCACTTGGTGCTGCCCGTGGGCTGTGCTGCACATGCCCTTCCCCAGCTGGGAGAAGTGGAAAATTTCCTCATCCCTGAGAGCACTGTCTGCCCCAGGGACAGCTCCCAGCCAGCCAGCAGACCTGTAGCTGTTGTCCCACCTCCAGGGTCAGCAGCTGGAGCTGGTTAGCACAGGCCACCCTCGGCGTGTGACCTCCAGACTGGCCAGGCTGGGAGAGCCTCAGGGACACTACAGGCAGCCTCAAGGCCAGCACAGCCTGAGCTGCTCTCACCCCACAGCCAGCCCAGTAGCAGGGTCACACACTGCACAGCCTGGGCACCATCCCTCTGCTGCTGCTGCTGCTGCTGCTGCTGCCCACATGCTGCTCAGAGTGGCTGCCCCATGACAGGGTCTCCCCACAGGTGCAAATGCAACGGCCACGCCAGCGAGTGTGCCCCGGACGAGGCCGGGCAGCTGGCATGTGTGTGCCAGCACCACACGGCTGGCACCGACTGTGAGCGCTGCCAGCCCTTCTACCAGGACCGGCCCTGGGCGCGCGGCACGGCCGAGGCTGCCAATGAGTGCCTCCGTGAGTATCCCCCGGGTGGCTCCGTGGCCACAGCGCTGGCTGGCCCTGATGGGCTGTGCTGGTGCTGCATCAGCTCATTGGTACTTTCTGCCCTTCCTGCACCTGCTCCGTTTTGGGAGGGAGGGAGGATTTGTATCCCGGGGCTCCCCTTCACAGCAGCACCCCGAGTATTTCCGTTCCCTTTACCCCACGAGTGCGGCCATCTGCTCCGTGCATTGTACTGCACCCACCTCTGCTTCCAGAGGCACCGCCAAAAGCTCTCGCTGCTGAGCCGAGGGGTCCCTCTGGCTCATCCCACCCTACTGGAGGTTGCCGTAACCTCCAGTGCCCGCCAGATGCCCACCCATCCTCCCGCCTCTCCGCCAGCTTGCAACTGCAGCGGCCGCTCCGAGGAGTGTTTCTACGACCGGGAGCTGTTCCGGCGCAGCGGGCACGGGGGACACTGCCGCAACTGCCGCGACAACACGGCCGGGCCCCACTGCGAGAGCTGCAGGCAGAACTACTACCGCTGGGAGCCGCAGGGAGCCTGCCAGCCCTGCCACTGCCACCCCGCAGGTGCGTGCGGCTGTGCCCAGCCGGGCTCCGGCTGCAAAGCTACTGCCCCAGCCGGAGTTTGCTGGGAGGGATGGTTTTGGTGGATTCACTCTCGCTCGGGGTTTCCCCATCTTCCCCGTCCTGTGTCTCTCCCCGGCTGGGGTTGAGCCTCAGGGCTGGCCGGGGTCCCCGCAGGCTCCCTGCAGCCCCAGTGCGACAGCTCGGGGACCTGCGTCTGCAAAGCCAACGTGACGGGCTGGAAGTGTGAGCGCTGCAAGGACGGCTACCACAGCCTCAGCGAAGGTGGCTGCAGGTGAGGAAGAGCCCGGCCCCGGGCAGGGGCAGCGGGATGGGACCGGGGCTCACCTCCTGCCTTTATCTCACCCCGTCCAGACCCTGCACCTGTGACCCCGCGGGCAGCGTGGGCACCTGCGACCCCAACACGGGGCACTGCACCTGCAAGGAGAGGGTGGAGGGGCACTTGTGCAACAGGTGAGCACCGTGGGCCTGGCATTGGGGACAGGAACACCGTCCCTTTCCAGTCTTGGACTTGATGGCAGGGCTGTGGGGCTGCATTCCTCTGGACCATTGGGACACTGTCCCACACGGAGACACTGCCGTGGTTCCCTGCAGCTCTGCCTGCCCTGTGCCACGTATTCCTGTTTCCTCCCCGTGTCCAGGTGCCAGCCGGGCTGGTTTAACCTGCAGCCCCACAACCCCATCGGCTGCACCAGCTGCTTCTGTTACGGCCACTCCAGCGCCTGCAGGGCGGCAGATGGCTACGAGGAGACCCACATCCGCTCCGACTTCAGCCAAGGTAACGACCCCCCCCCAGCCCCGGGTGAAACGGAGGGCACTGCTCTGCCCATTTCGGCCAAAAATGTTTGGGAAGGATGTGGCTGAATGTCCCTCTTTGGGGCTGAGCATCTCCCTTTGGAGCTAACTGGTGGTGATGGGTGGAGAGAGTTTTCTCTGGCTTGCCCCTGTTTTACTGTTAAACCTCTGCTTCTGCCCCCAGGGGGGGGACTGCCCCAAGGGGACAGGCTGCCCGTGACTCCCCGTGGCATCCCTCCATGCCAACCTGCTCCTGGGGCTGTGCATGGCTCAAGGAGTGCTGTGGGTCCAGGCATGGACATTTCACCACACCAGGGACTGCAGGAGAACTAAAGATCAGCTCAGAAAGATATAAAAAAAAAAAAAACAGGATGGAGCCTGCTGGGAACTTTCCCAATTATTCCCTTCTCTCCCCGTGCTCGGCTGGGATGTGACAGCGCGGCTGGACGGGCGGGATGTGCAGCTTTTGCCCGGCTGCTGGCAGAGCTGCGCTGGCAGGGCTGGGTGCGTGCGGGATGCTCGGGGAAACCCTGCCATCTGCCGCGCAGGCCGGCGTGTGCAGCCCCGCTGCGGGGACACCGCAGGGACGGGCACCCACGGCAGGCACCCGGCTCTGCCTCGCCCGTTCCCAGATGGATACGAGCGCGCCAGGCACGGGTGGATCTTAATTGCCTTTAAACCGCCCTGCCAATTGCTGTGCTGCTGGAATGTCTTCCACGGCCTTGAAACCGAGCCAGGCTTTAAACCGAGTCTTTTTTTCCACCCTTCACACAGCCAATTTGGGGCTGCTCCTTTGGGGACTGGTTTGGCAGTTTCCGAGCTGAGATGCAGCCGCAGCACCTTCCTAAATCCCCGCTCCCCAAAACATTCCCCAGTCCACAGTGGAGGGGGATCAGATGGAATTTTCTTATACGGGGTGAAAGTATAAATTGGGGATGATTTGATAACAGAGCACAGCCCACTTGAGAGATTTCCAAGTGTTTGTCCTGCAGAGCTGGAAGAAATAACTAACCCTGAAGAGTGGGGGGAGTTTAACTGGTTTCTTAAGGAAACCAATTTAATGCAACTACGCCCCGTCTCTTCTGGGCTTCTCCAGCATTTCTCCTCAGGCTTCCTGTGCTCACCAGCCCACAGTAATGTAAGAATGGCAGCACAGACAGGAGGGCAAAAGTTTAAAGATAATAATTTCCTCCAAATCTAAGAAAATAAATAGATGAGAGGTGGTTAAGGCCACCCTCCAGTTCATGAGAGCACAGAGCCAGAGTGGAGCAGGGTGTTACAAAGTGCTGGCCCCTTCCAAGGCTTGATAGAGTGTTGGGAGGAGGGACAGAGCACTGAAAGCAGCACCCTGCTGGTGCTGTGCTGGCAGGGACTCACTGCTCCCTCAGCTGTGTCACTGTATCCTGTCATACAGGGCTGGAGGGCTGGGCTGCCACTGCTCCAGGCACCACAGACCTGCCTCTGCGCTGGGCTGGCCGGGAGATCATCACCGAGTGGGATGGAGAGGAGCCAGTGGATTTTATTGCACCAGGTATTGTGTGTGTTGGGTCCCTGGGGGGCTGCTCTGCTGTGGGGACCCCCTGGTGCTCTTGTCCCACTGCTATGCTGGTGCAGGAGGCACTGGGCTCCATTCCAGAGCTGAGCATGGTTCTGTAGCAGAAGACAGTGGGGGATAAAGGAATGGTGGACCAGGAGGGCAGATTGGAGCTGGCACCACCCTATGAGGGTGACTGTGGCTCCCAATGATGGTGATGGGAATAGGACTGCACTGGCAGTTCTGGCAGAGCTGGTGCCTCCATGTCCTACAGACTTTGCTCCTCTCTCCCCTCACAGAGAAGTTTCTGCAGAACCAGCGCCTCAGTTATGGGCAGCTCCTGTCCCTTCAGCTGAGAGTGGAGAATGGGACAAGAACAGAACCTGGGGTACCCCTGCTCCAGGTCCAGCTGCTGCTGGAGGGTGAGGGGATGGAGATCACCATGTCCAACAGCAAGAGCCAGCTCCAGCATGGAAAGCAGGCTGTCACCTTCAGGTACCCATCACGGAGTTTTGGGGAGCCTCAGTGGGGTTTAGGGCTCAGTGCCTGATTTTTCTGGGCTGCTCTGTACCTGGGGGCTCAGGAACCAAGGTCCCAGCAAGGCTGGCCCTGTTCTGCCTCCCACTGTCCCTCTCCAACAGGCTGCACGAGGCAGAGGAGGGTGTGGAGCCTTTTCTGTCAGCCTTCAGCTTCCAGCGCCTGCTCTCCAACCTGACCTCCCTCCGCCTCCGTGTGAGCCGCAGCCCCGTGAGAGGTGGGTGGCTCCACAGAACATCCCCACGGGGACCAAACTGGGGTGGGACTGGAGACATCAAAGCAGCATCAGGCTCTCAAGGACGAGAGGGTTTGTAGGGAGTGTTTTGGGGCAGGGGCTGCCTCATCTATGTGAGCACCCCTGGGCTCTCATGGAGGTATTTTGGTGTCTCCTGTGCCTGTCTGGAGCATTTCAGAGCAGAGCAGGGGATGCACCATCCCATTCCCACACTGCTCTCCCCTCTCACAGGCTGGCTGTCCCTGAGTGAGGTCCAGCTCACATCTGCTCGCCCCGGGCCTGGCACACGGGCGGGCTGGGTGGAGGAGTGCACGTGTCCCATGGGATACACCGGGCAGTTCTGCCAGTCCTGCGCACCTGGATTCAAGAGGGAGATCCCATTTGGCAGCCCCTTTGTCAGCTGTGTGCCCTGCACCTGCAACCAGCACGGGGACTGCCACCCCCTCACAGGTGTGCCCCCCCAGCCCTTCCCCTCACCTGTTGCTCCATGCGTGGGTGACAAATCCGTGCCTTTGCTTGTTCTGAGGGAAGCTGGGAACCACTGGTGAGGTTGTGGTTCCTGAAATTCATAAGTTGAATTGCTTGGGTGGTTTTAGGGACAGGGTTCATAACTGCAAAGATAATTATGAAGTGCAATAATGGTGGTAATTTATGATTAGAGGAGCATTTTTCATAATACTTTATGACTTCTAAGGAGGAAAAGGGAAGGGTGCTGGTCCTCAGAGGAGTGGGCGAGCAGGGGTCAGGGCAGCAGAGAGGGTTTTGCTAGGCTGGGTCTCACAGGCAGCATCACTGCCCGATGAGAGGAGCAAGACTGGGAGCAGCTCTGGGATCTGCAAACTGAGGGTTAACCTGAGCAGAGAAAAGAGGAGGAAAACACAAGGATGCCAGGCTTGAGGGAAGACACCACAGGAGCCAGCTCGTGTGCTGCCAGCCCAACCCCTCGGTGGCTGGTTCTTCTCAGTGGGGAGTAATAATGATGTACGGCAGGGATGGAGAGGGCTGAGAAGGCAGAGTGCTCGGTGAATGTCCCTGCCCTGCCCACGAAAACACAGCGGCAGCTCTGCAAACCGGCCCTCATCCCGCAGAGCCGGGGCTGGCGCTGCCGACTGCTCAATCCCCCGGGATGGGGCCAGACTTTTGATGTTCCGGCCTGGGCGCTGCCAGCCTGCGCACTTCCTTTAGTTTATTTTTCCACTTCTTCCTGCCACCCGCTTTTTCTTTATTTTCCATCATCTGACTCTGCCTGGATGTGGGGAAAAATGGAATAACGCCCCCTCCTGCGCAGCCTTCCTGGTATGACCCGACCCCACAAAACATGGGGGAAAATCCTCCCCCTGCCTCCTCTCTCTCCAGTGAAGCAGAGCATCTGCCTGGAGGTGGGGGGTTCCTTGAGCACTCTTCCTCCTCTTCTTCCCTCTCCTCCTCACAGCCGATTTCGGAAGGCTGACTCACCGGCTCGGCTCGCTCTGGAGATGCTCCTCGGTGGGTGCCGGGCCGGCTGCTTGTGTTTTCCAAGCCGGGCTGGAAAGGACGCGCCTCGACACTCGGAAATGTGTTGTGGATTACGGGAGGCGCCGGCAGCCTCCGCACACACTGATGCTGCTGTCTGTGCCAGCGCTGCCTCGTCCCTGCATCGCTGCGGCCTCCGTGTCCTCTCCAAAACCTTCTCCCTTGACCAAAGACAGGGCAATGAGGGAAAATGTCCCGACTACTGGTTGGAGATGTGCAACCCCTCGCTTGGAGCTGCACATCCCTCTTGCCACGCTCAGCGCTGGGCTCTCTATCCCTCCCACAGTCCCTGCTGGTATTCGGGGCTGGGTTTTCGCTCCTCAGCTCCCTTTTCCTCCCCGCAGGGCACTGCCAGTGCTTGCACAATACAGAGGGTCCCTCCTGCGAGCGCTGCAGCCCCGGCTTTTACGGCAACCCCTTCTCAGGGCGCTCTGATGACTGCAAGCCCTGCCCGTGCCCCGGCCGCTCGCCCTGCACCGAGGTGCCCAGCAGTGGGGAGGTGATCTGCACCCACTGCCCGCCGGGGCAGAGAGGTGAGGCTGGCGTGGGTGGGCACAGGGGCTGTGGGCAGCGTCTGCACGGCTGGATCCTCCCCACCTTTCCACCTTCCCCAGGAAAGCGCTGTGAGCTCTGTGATGACGGGTTTTTCGGGGACCCCCTGGGGCAGAGAGGTCCCGTGCATCCCTGCGAGCCCTGCCAGTGCCACGGGAACGTGGATCTCAATGCCGTGGGCAACTGTGACCCCGTGTCCGGCCGATGCCTGCGCTGCCTCTACAACACAATGGGCGACCACTGCGAGAGGTGTCGGCCGGGCTTCTACGGAGATGCGCTGGCTCCCAGCCCTGCTGGGAAGTGTGCACGTACGTACAGCCCCCGGGCACAGCTCACCTGCAGCCAAAATCCTCCCAGCAGTGAAAGCAGAACGTGGAAGGGGATGCCCAGCAGATTTAGGGGCTGATGGATGGTCCAGGTTACCCCCTCGTGTTTTCCTCTGCCCTCTTGCTCCACTGCCATCCTTCCCCAGAGATACTCTGACCTGCAGGGGTTCTTTGGAGCCCTGATTGATGGGGGAACGTGGCTCTCCACGTTGTCAGGAGCTCAGCCCCAGTGCTGCACTCCTGCAGTCCTATCCACCAGCCCCATGCTGGGATTTAAGAGTTATTTTGTCTCCCATAGCTTGTGATTGCAACCCCAGTGGCTCAGACCCAAGGCTGGAGGGCTGTGATCCTGGCACGGGCCAGTGCCACTGCCTCCCACACGTGACAGGCAGAGCCTGTGGGCAGTGCCAGCCTGGCTACTACGGCCTGGAGCCCACCGTGGGGTGCAAGAGGTATGTGGGGCACAGCATGGGGCTGCCAGGGAGTGGCTCCATGTTCCCAGCTCTGCTCTCTGCATTGATTGCCTGCTCATGACCCTCCACTTCTCATGCCAGCTGTGAGTGCCACCCAACAGGGTCACAGGAGAGCGGGTGCCACGTGCTGACGGGGCAGTGCTCCTGCCAGCCTGGTGTCACAGGCAAGAAATGTGATCGATGCCAGCACGGCTTCTTCGGCTTCTCTGCCAGGGGCTGCCGAGGTAAGGGGAATGGACACTGCATCTTTGTCCCTAAAGCAGGGCTGGCAGCCACAGTGTGATGCCTTTCTGCCACCACTGCAGCCTGCAACTGCTCCCCGCTGGGCTCCATCACCCCGCAGTGCCATGAGAACAGCACCTGCCTCTGCCACCCTGGCTTCGTGGGCTACAAGTGTGACCGCTGCCAGGCCAACTTCTTCCTGGACCCCCTGAGCTCCCGCTGCCAGCAGTGTCCTGCCTGCTACGGGCTGGTGAAGGATGAGGTACAGTCTGTGCACTGCTGAGGCAGGCACAGCACCCCAGCCCTGCACTGCCTCACTGTCCCCCCATGTCCCCCCATGTCCTGCCCCCAGGCTGACCGCCTGAAGACCAGGCTGCAGGAGATGGAGGAATGGCTGCAGAAACCAGGCTGTGATGCCCACCCGGGCCAGTCTGCCATGCTGGGAGATGTACCCCGTGGAGATGGGCTGCCCACCCCACACCTCCTGAGAGGTACGGGGGACTCTCCTTCCTTCCACCCATTTCACCCTCTGCTCCCTCAGGGTGCTGTGACATGCTGGGGGGGTGTAAGGAGGTCCCAGGTGAGCGCTGGCCTCAGTGTGGTGTGACCCGGGGGGAGGGCAGTGGAGGGGACATGCCTTTTTGGGAGGACAGGGCACTGCAGGGATGCTCACACCACTGAGGTCTTGGAGCAGACAGTGATGGGCATTACCCACATGGGTACCCTTTGGGTTCTGAGTTCCTGGGTCTCTCCTGAGCACCCAGAGAGACTGTATTCCCTTTTCATTAGTAGGTGTGAGGCAGGGGCTGGGGCACGGGGCAGCTCCACAGGGAAGCAGGGAACCCTGAACAACCCCAATGGGCAACGAGATGCTTGTGCTGCCCACAGGTGCCTGGGCCACCCTCTTGGTACAGGTGGGGCAGCTGGCAGGGGCACTGAACACTGCCCGAGGCCGTCTCACCAATGCCAGCCAGGCCACCAGCTGCTCCCATCACGGACCCCCCAAGACCTGCACCCTTCTCTTGGAGATCGGGGCTGTGCTGCAGTCGGCACAGCAGGAGATCCTGCAAGCTGCAGACACCCTGGCTACCACGGTGGGGACTCTAGTGGCCCTGAGCTCCTGAGGGGGCTGGTGGCAATCCTGGGGGGCACTGGGATGTGCCTGCCAGGACTGTTGGGGTGGGATGTGACCAGCAGAGTGGGTGAGTGGGAAAGTCTGGGGTCCATGTGGGTATAGTTCTCCTTGCAGCTGAGTCAAAAGGAGATATTTTCCTTGCTCTAACCTTTTGAGAGGTTCTTGGTGGTGCTGGGCTGGCAGGGTCCAGGGGTGCCTGCTACCTGCCAGGGTCTCAGTGCTGCTGTTTTCATTCCAAGGAGATTCCCCAGGAAATCCCATGGCAGCCAACAAACTGGAGCCACTGGGCACTGGAGGCTCAGGCTCTGTCCAGGAGGTAAGATTTAAACAGGCAGAGGAAGCTGTCAGCCCAGCTGGGGGTGCAGGAGGCACTTCTTTTGCCAGGAGGCCAATCCTGATACCCTCTGTCGGGGTGTCCTTGTCCCTGCAGCCACAAGGACTCCATGGCACAGGTGGAGGCCGTGGTCAGGAGAGCTCTGCGTGCCTCCAACGCCAGCTCCGAGCTCCTGAGGAACCTGCTGGAGGGGAACACAACACAGGACATGCAGCAGGAGCTGGAGGCTGGGTGAGGGGCTGGCAGGGCACCAGAGCCCCTTTCCTGTGGCCAGGTCCCTGTTACAGGACTTGGTCACAGTGATTTGGCACCTGCCCAACAGGCACGGGCTGAGCACCTTCAAACTCATTGCACCGCAGTGCTGTAAAGGAGAGGGACAGGGGGGTTCAGGAAAAGCCCCCAGGATTTCCTGCTATGCCCATGCCCAGGGCCAGGTTTCCAACTGACCTCTTCATCCTTCAAAGGACCAGAGGGCCCTGGCTGACTGCAGTGTCCTGCCCATGTAGGTATGAGGAAATCCAGCGGGCGCAGGAGGAGCTGGGTGCTGGCATGGCAGAGGTGGCAGTGGAGGCCAGGAGAGCTTTGACAGCCGTGGAACAGGCACATGCTGACCTGGCTGAGAGACTTTTGCAGGTGGCTGCTCTGGGGCAGGTGAGCAGCACCCAAGCTACAGCTCCTGCTGGCATCCCTACCCCCTGCTTTACCAGTGCTGCCAACCGAGCTGGGAGAGGATCTCATGGAGCCTTTGGCACTCCTGATCCTGCAGCAGGTGCCAGTGCAGGCTGGAGACCTGGCACAGGAGCTGGCAGTGCTGGAGCAGGCAGCAGTGGCCCAGGAGCTGTTGGCTCAGCAGGCTGTGGAGGCATCCCACACACTGGCAGCTGGATTGCACCTGGAGCTGCAAAGGACCCGTGGCTTCAAGCAGGTAATTGCTGCTCACAGGAATGGGGAGCCCCATCCCTGCTGCTCCAGCACCTGGAGGGACCATGCCTGCAGCCAGGGAGCTGGGAGAGGGTGTTTTGGGAGACATCTTCCCTTGGGCTCTCAGACATCCCTAGGAGCTTGCTTGCCAAACAGGAGCAGGCCAAATCCCACATTTCCCAGCTGGGTGCAGCTCTTCACCCACGCCCCAGCCTCATTCCTCCTCTCTTCTCCTCTCCAGCTGCAGGACCAGGCTGCCTCTGCCCACGCCATGGCCACCATGGCTGTCTCCCGAGGAAAAGCCGTGCTCTCCGATGCTGAGTCCCTTCTGGCCAGCTTGGAAGGTAAAAGGCACCAGTCAGAGCATCTCCAGCCACAACTTGGCTCTCACCAGGTGGCAAGGAGAGAAGTGGACAGTTTGGTGACAGCTAGGTTGCTCCCAAAGGTATGAAGAAGGTGCTGGGGCATCGGAAGAGTCAGGCTGCCCTGAGGAGGAGGATGGCCACTGTGCGGGACAGAGTGATGGTGGATGCTCAGAGGAAGATTAAACAGGCAGAGAAGACACTGGGAAACTCCCTGTCCATCTCCACCACAGCCCAGAGGACAGCTGGGGAGGCTGAGCAAATCTCTGAGGAGAGCGCCAAGGTCTGAGCTGAGGGATTGGGGTGGAGCTGCTGGGCATGGCCAGGCTGGCAGCCATCACCCAGAGAGCCCAGGCTGCTGCAGCAGGGCTGCGTGTCCCCAGGTGACTGTTCCCATCTCTGTCCCTTTGCAGAGGGCACGGGTTGTGCTGCAGGAGAGCAAACAGGCCCTCAAACACACCAGCCAGCTCACCACGCGTGCCAACGAGACCCAGTGGGAGCTCTCCCGCCAGGAGCACATGGCTGAGAAGCTCAGGGGAGAGCTGGAGGAAGCACAGCAGGTCAGCTGGGTTCCCTTGGGCAGGTTGTGTCCTCCAGAGCGTGGAAGCAGCTTTGCCCACAGCCCAAAGCATAGGGAACAACCCCTCTTGAGAGCTCTGCTGTAGGGACAATGCCTTGGAGATGTTCCTGGGATCTCCTCTACCATCCAGCCAAGGGTCGATGGTGTCCCTGATCTGAGTGTCTGTCTCTCTTGGAAGGTGGGGTCAGAGGTGAGTGAGATGGCAAAAAGTCTCCAGGAAGCCCGGGGCTCACTCATGTCAGACATCGAGACCCTGAACAACCTGCTGAACAGCCTAGGTGAGACCAGGGGGGAAATGGGGGGCAGGTTCCAGGGAAAGGACTGGGCTCTCGGGGGTCAGGGCTCTCCTGGATGGTGGCCATCCAGGCTGAGCTGGGTGCTCTTTGGCTGAGATCATCCATGGTCTCAGCAAGGCTTCTTTTAAGGCTCATGTCTTGAGGAAAACCCTTATGAAGAATGAATTGGGGGCTTGCTGAATGTGTGTGCTCATGTCTGCTCTGGGTACACTGATTTCCCTTGGGATCCTCTGTGGAAGCAAGGCTGGCAAAGTCCCTTTGGAACTGAGGGCTGTGTTAGACTGGGTTAGCTCCTTGTTGATGGTTGGTCTTGTTCCAGCTCCTCCTGTTTTTATCACATGGGCACATTTCTGAGCATTCCAGGACTCTTGCATCCAAGAAATTTTGCAAAAGGGTGGAAAGCATGACCCATTTGTAAGAGAGAAAAGTGCCCAGGCCCTGCCTGGAGCCACAGTTCTGTTTGCTTATCTGTGATCAGTGAGAAGCTGCAAAGCCTCCATGCCCTGCTGCACCCAGTCCTGGTTTGCCTGGTGCCATGGAGTACATCCAGAGCATCTCCTGTCCACCTCTCTGCTCTCATCCATGTGCTCTCCCCCCTTGCCCAGGTAACCTGGAGCAGGAGATGGAGGTGGACACGGTGCTGAGCATGGGGAGGCTGCAGCTGGAGCAGCTGTGGCTGCACCTGGCCACACCAGGTCCCCTGGCCAGCCAGCTCAGCCAGCTGCAGCAGGAGGCAGCACAGCAGCAGGAGAAGATCCAAGCGTTTGAGAGTGACTTGGCTGAGATCCGGGCCGACAAGCAGAACTTGGAGGACATTTTGCGGAGCCTCCCTGAGAGCTGCTCGAAGTGACAGGTCGCTGGCTGCTGCCACGTGCCCTCTGTGCCCACCCTGCACAGGGAATGGCAGAGGGAATCTCTGCATTCACCAGCATCAATCCCTCCCACTGCACTGTCCTCCGTACAGTATCACACCCCAGGTCCTTTTCCACACCTGTTCAGGCTCCACGTCTCAAGCACTCTGCAGCATGACTCCAGCCACCACCTCTGTCCTTGGGATGGGGGAACACCCACCTACCAGGGCCACTGATGTTTCTGTGCAGGATATGGAGCCGTTCCAGGGTTGGTCTCTCACTGCAGAGTGAGCAAAGAATCCTCACAGATTTCCTCCTCCCTCCTTTCCCATCGCAGCATGGTGCACTGGGCAGGGACAGCTTACCAAGTATGCAATGTACCCGAGCTGTACTGCCCAGCCCTCCCTCCTGCCCCAGGAGAAGAGAGAGGCTCTCACACGTGCTGGAAGCTGGTCCTGCTGCACAGCACCCTGCAATGTCACGCTCATGGGCTGTGGTCACAGAGGTGCAGAGAGGAATCCTGGTGAAGCCAGGCAGAGAGCTGCTTGCCGGAGGGCACACAGCTTGCCTGCTTCCCAAGGGAAGGGAGTTCACAGCAGGGAGGGCTAAATTAATGAGCAGAAGAAAAGCGAAGATGGATCCTCACCCAGCTCCTGGAAGGCAGGTGGGACATCCTCAGCCTGCTTCAGAGTGAGAGGAGCTCAGGTCTTGCTGTTCCCTCGCTCCAGGTTAACGCTACAGCCAGCTCTGCTTGGCTCACTGAATGTCACCAGGCATGGCTATAAACCAGCCAATTGCCACCAGTCCCAGGGGCTGGGTGGCAGAGATGCAGTCAGGGGAGGTGTCAGAGCAGCAGCACCCACAGCCCCACACGAGCCCCACTGGAGAGGAGCTGGCTGATGGCAGCAGGCTGTGCAGTCAGTGAGGACTGGATGGGGAACAGCTGGACACCCGCTCCTGCCTGTGTCACTCCCACGGGGTGGCAGAGGGCAGTGGCTGTATTGCCTTTAAAGGAAAGGCATTTATGTTCCCCTGTGCTCCCGTGTGGGCTGGGCTGCAGGACAAGCCAGGTCCTGGCTCAGCCCACCTTGTGCTGGCTGTGCTGTGACTCCAGGTAGCTGAAGTCATTCCCATGAGACCAGAAACGAGTCCCCAGGCTGGAGCTTGCTTCGTGTTTTAACCGGTTTTACCTATGTTTTTTTTCTGCTCACAGTGCTGCAAATCAGGTTTGCTAAAGTCTTGTGTAATTTATGTAAAATTGCTGCCGTTGATGTTGAATTCCCTCAGCAACATCTCTGGTGGGTCCAGTGGCCTGGAAGGAACACAGGATTCTCCTACTGAGAACAAAGCCATCACCCTTCTAATTCTGCACAAAAGCTGCCCAAGGAGTGGGGTGCCAGAGCTGCAGTGCTGTGGGGGTGTGATGGCAGGGGCTCCCCTGCTGCTGCCCAAGGACAGCTCTGGGAAAGCAAAACTGTGGAACAGTGAGAGCACAGCTTGATCCGGCTTGGCCAGAGGCAGGGAGCCGTGGCCACTCACTGTCTCTCCGGGAGGACAATTATACATCTCCAGTGAACACACAAATTTGCTGCTCTTACAGAAATGTCAAGCCTCTGCTGTGTGCCTGCTGCTGAAGATGTGGTTCACGCTGCCTCCTGCTCTCCCTTGGAACTCTGTGTTTTTAGCTGGTGCCACCTGCCTAGAGCTGTAGCCATTAAAAATTCTTAATATAACACACAGCTGTCCATCCAGGGTGTGTGGCGGCAGGAGAGCACACTGTACCTGAGTTTGCTGCTTTTAGAGAGCAGGGGTTGAAATGCGGCTGCATTCGGGGTGTGAGGGGCAAATGTCTGAAAATTCCCACTAAACTCCACGTTAGTACATGAGTGTAACGTAAGGTGCCAGGCTGACACCGCGGGGGCGTGCGACCCTGGCCGGGACACGCATGGCCGAGACATCACCTCGGCCGGGACTGTCCCTCGGCTCATCCCTTTTCCCTGCTCGCACTCCAGGGTTTACCCAGCGCCTGGAACCGGCTGTACCATCCCGTCCCTGTCCCTCTGCCGCCGGCACCGGCGGGGCGATGCCGCTCCCGGGGCAGCTCCGGAGCGATCCCCGGTGTCCCGGAGCCGCGCCCGGCGGGCGGTGCGGGCAGAGAGAGCCGGTCCCTTCCCTCCTGCGGAAAGCCCAGAGGCGGCGGTGCCTGCCCCGTGCTCGGGCACCTCCAGCCCACCGCGGGTACCTCGCTGCCCTCCCAGCGCGGGGCGATGCGGACTCCGACACCCGCCCGCTGGGGCGGGGAATGGGCTAAGGGCGGGGGGCGGAGGGCCCNGGGTGGTGGGTGCAGGAGGAGCTGCCGACCCCTCTGCCCAAACCCCTTTGGGGAGGGGATCCGGCCGGAGGAGGAAGCGCGGTTTCTACGGGGATCGCTCTCCATCCCCCGGTATCGCCCTCTCAGGCGGCGCTTTCCTCCCCGTGTATCGCACATCGGCCGGTCCGAGCGGGCTGCTGGGCGCCCGGGGGCTGGCTGCTATGAAATTCCCTTTGGGAACGTGCTTCAGTAAGAATGGGGACTATTGTTCTCCTGAAGGACTTCAACCTCCCCTCTGCTGTATCGAGCGCTTCAACTTTTTCTTCCTGGAATCAGAAGTTTCTGCTGCTCAGAGCTGACTCCAGCCTTCCTAGCTTTTCATTGCAGTGGGTGAATGGGTTGCCCAGGATGGTTGGACGTCCCAAAAGCCTCGGGCAGGGGGAATGAAACCTCCTGGATTAGTGCAAAGTGCACTGGGCTTCGTGCCCTTCATGCCAGGGTCAGGCAAGGTCCTCTCCCCCGAGCTTCAGGCTAACCCTATCCCTTGCTTGGCATGGTTGTGGGGGCAGTTCTGTTGGCATCCCTCCCAGCTAAGAGCAGTTCCGAGGGTGAAAAGAAGGTTTTAACCTTGAAGCAAATAGTGCTGGGATTTCTAGCACTTCTAGGTGCTCCTTTAGTTAGTGGCACCTCGGTGTTACAAGTGCAGAAATCAAATTGCTGTACAAGATGGGAGCCCGGAGGAGATGCCCTCACACTGACTAAGCTATGAAAAGTGGCAATGTGCTCCTCCAGTGAGACAGTAGAGGTGAATTTTAGGTCACTGGAGAGGGAATTAAGTCATTAGAAATTACTCAATTAGCCAGAAATTAGGATGTGCTGTGGAAAAGGAGGTGTCTTGGCATAAGGTGTAGAATAAGAGCATTTGGTTAAAAAGAAGCCTTTGTAACCTGCTGCTGGAAGGCAGACACAGCACACCCTGCACCAAGGTGTGTAGCTGGGTCTAACATACCTTCCCTAGCCAAGGTGTTGTTGGCCTTTAGGCTGAAGATCAAGGGACTGTGTTGTACCTACTGCTGCAGTTTCTCCTTCTCCAGAGCCGTCCTCCAGCATCACACAGGCCCAAGGTGGATACATGATCCTTAAGCTGGTAGGAGCTGTAGGACTGATACTGGGAAGCTGTGCTTCCTGGGATGCTGAGGGTGTGCCACTGCTGTGTCCTGGGGCTCGGGGCTGTTCTCACGCAGGGGACAAGTTCCTATATCTCCCCTAAGCTGACATCACTTCTGGCCTTTTCTTTGGCTGAGGTTTGGGTGGCAAAAATGAAACAAAGCTATGTGACTTCCCACTGACAGAGCTTGCATCCTTGCTGCCTTGTGTGCTGGCTCAGTGCTACGAGATGGGGTTTGAGCAGCTCAAAACCAAGCTGCAGATAGCACGGGTGGTAGATGCCCATGGATCCTCAGAAGCCATTGTGCTCTGGGCAGCAACCCCCACACTGCTGTGCTTTGCCAGCTCTATGTGGCAGTGGGGGAGTGCAGCAAACAGCTTCACACCTCCCTGACAAACAGCTGATACAGAAACTTGGGCTGATACTGTGGCTGGAGCCAGGGAGGGGGTTTCCCCAGCACTGAAGATCCCTAAGGCTATAAAACAGTCAAGTGTTCCTAATAAAACCTATCAGGCCAAATTCCTATCAGGCTTAATCTCATTGTCTCATCCTAACACTTAGCTCCCTCCAGCCCTGTTTTCCTGGCTGGTTTCTACCCCAGAGCTCTCTCTGGGATATGGGTCTGGCAGACTCAGTGCACATGTGCTGCTGAAGGATAGCTGAGTCCTAGTGCTGGCTTTTCTTTTCCAGCCTGAAACACACTCCTGGGCTCCCCTCTTGGTTGTTCCTCTCTTTTTGGGCAATCACATTGTCCAGCCTCGTGCATCAAGGTGGCAGCTCTAATCCAGCACAGATTAGTTTCAACCTTGTTTTACCCTCTAATGCGCTGGGCTGCGGGGAAGGAATTCAGCCTGTTAGAGAGCAGGTGCCTGCTTCTCTCATCAAGGACAGCCACGAGCATCCCTCAGCCATTCCCAGCCCCTGCAGGCAGGGTGGCTGGCATTCAGCACTTAAACATCCCAGTGAGAGCTTGGCCTCACCTTTTTGGGGAGCAGGGATGGATCTGGCTTTGCTCAGGTTGTCTTGCAGGTAGCTGGGACTTGTCTGACTGAGTTTATTGGCTTAGAAAAGTGTCTCAACAGCTCAAGAAAGGCTGTTCAGGGCAGGAGCGGGGGAGAGGCTTTTAAAGCAGTTCTTATTAATAGAACATGCTCCTTAAAATGGGGACTTAAGCAAAGGGCTCTAGAAGGAACTTCAGCCACTCTGACTTTGAGTCACAGGCCCTGGGGACTGAATTCCTGTGTGCCATTGTGAGTGTTTTCCTTATCGCAGTCACAGCCCAGCTCACACACAATGTGAAGAGTGGAATGCCTTTCAAATACAGCCCCTTGTTGCTTCCTTGCACGTGGAGCAGAGCTGTGGTGTTGGTGGGCTCTCCAGCCCCCCTCCAGCTGAAACACAAGGGAACCGAGTCCTAACCCTGTGTGCAATGTCACCTGTGCTGCTCTTGTGTCACACTGCCAGGGGCTGGTGGGCTCCTGGGCATGTGTCCTCAGGCATCAGGTGTGGATGCATTCCCTGCAGTCTTCACCATTTTTGTGCTGCTTCTTGCTCCCAGAGATGCTGTGCTCTGCCATCACATCCCCTGTCCTGCTGGGAGGTGGAAGCTGCTTGCTGCTCCTGTAGGGCAGGAATGAAGCTATGACCTAGTGGCCAGGAGGTGTTTTGGCCCTGTTTTGGCTTTCAGTGATGTTTGCCTTCTCCAGAGGCTGTTCAGTGGTGATGGCAGCAGGTAACACTACTCTGGTCTCTGGTGACTCCTGCTGCTGCCTGGGCCCAGGTCTCGAAGCTGAATTGGGCCCTTTGTGTTGGGCTGGTAAATGATACCCCTGGGTAGAAATAACTGAGCTAAATGAAACTGAGTTTGCAAAGGAGAGCAAAAGAAGGAACCGGAAATGTTGCTTTTCACCACAGCTCTCAATTTGAGTTGGTGACCATGGTGATGAGGGAAACCAGTGTCACGCTGGTTTCGTGACCATGGTCTCTGGTGTCCCATCTGGAGTTTCTGGGGTGGGAGGAGGGGGTGGCAGTCACGTATGTCCTAGTGGGCTTCCTACAAAACCCTAGTTCAGCTGCAGGGAAAAGACTTGTCACAGCAGTGGTTAACTGGCAGTGAAGGTTTGAGGATTCCCTGAGCAGTCCAAGCTCCCCTGTAGTAGTGAGGAAGGAGGGAGCAGCTCCAGGTGTGAGGGACCCAGAGCACAGGAGCAGGATTAGGATGGCCAGTGATCAGCACACAAGGCTCTTAGTGACCCACACCTGCCTTCTCCATGAGCATGGGGAGCAGTGGTGAGGAACACATTCCCAGGATGTAGGAACAGCCTCAGCCCTCCATCCACTAACCAACCCCTCGAGGGGTTTGTCCTGGATAGGCCATGCATAAGCTGTGCAGATGTTAATGATTTCTACGCTGAAGAATGTGGTGTTGTTGCTGAACACAGATCGAGTCATTAAGCTGTGCTGGGCTGGAGCTGGGCGGTGTGGGAGGGCAGGGACAGGAGCAGGACCCTGCTGCTCACAGCTGTGGGGAGTGTTGCTGGCAGGGCAAGGCAGAAGAGCTGGCTGTGCAAGTTGTGGTCTGTTCTCTTGGGTATCTGAAGGTTTTTGAGCTGGGGCTAGGGACAAGTGACCAGAAGTGATTCAGGGCTTCCTCTCCAGCCTGAGCAGGGTAGAGGGAGAAAATGGATATTTGGTATGAGGGAGTTCCTAAGCCCAAAATATCCGTCCCCTTGGGCATATGACATTCTGCAAACTTTGCCTGCTCTATTTGCAGGTCCTCTGAGTTTATCTAAGAGTTTGAAATCTCAGATAAGAGTGCTTTTTGCAAGGACTAGGAGCCCTTGCTGGGAATAAGTGCCCAATCTACATGCTAAGTGTGCTTAAGCAGAGATGTGGGGAGCTGAAACCTTGGGTGAGCAAGAAGAGGGGCTTTCATGCAGTTATTCCAAAGGCAGGTGGGGTCCAGTCCTTGCTCAAGCTGCTGGTGGGAAATCTGAGACATCAGAGGGATTCCCCTTGCACTGGAATGTTAATGACAAGGTGTGGAGGGATTCAGCCCATTTTCAAGTCTCCTGGTGCTGTTGCTGAGCTGTGACTCTCTGCAAATTGTGTGAATCTTCTGGCTAATGCTGCCTTTGGAGGTGCCCTCTAGGGTGTTTTCCTTTGCATCTTTAACCTTGAGGATACTTTTTTTCTGTTTTAGGAGTTTCTCTGTGACCCAAAGTTCAGTAATGAAAAAGACCTGGAGGAGAAGTTGGCAGTGTTCAAAGGTGAGAACTGGAGAGTCGCCCTGTCCTTTGAGCCTTACTGTTTCCTCTGAAGCAGATTCTTTTCCTCAGCACTTGGATCTCACCAGCCTGAGATTCTCTGCCAAATGCAAGTGACTGAGCTGGGATGGATGCCTTCTCCTTTGCTTGTGGGACTTGGTGAAACTCTCTGGAGAGGTGTTTTCCACGCAAGCCTTTGTGCTTCTCCCGCTTGCAGGGCAGGGACATGTCACCCTAAAGACATCCTGCCTGGCAGCTGCTGTTACTGCAAAACCTGCTGTGTGGGCAAAACCCTGGGGAACAGCAAAGGAGGATGGTTTCTGTCAGCAAGCTAACTGGCATAATGGACCATGCAATAGCTGGACTCTATTTTATTTTTTTTTCCCAATAAGTAGGACTACCTCATTCCACAAAGCAGAAGTGTCAGCTGCTTTCTGGAGGAGTTGGGGACTTTCTCTCTCCAAAAGTTTCTTTAGTCCTTTCCCAGCCCCTTGACAGCAGAGGGAACAGCATTGATATATCTAGTTCTGGCCAAAGCCTGACTCCTGTGGGTCAGCAGATCTAGGGCTTAGGTTTGGGCCTTTTGCTGGGATGGGGGATAGAGAAACAGCTCAAAAGCCTGGAGTCCTCTGGAGCTTGTCCCTAGACTGGTTACAGGACAAGATCTGGCAGGGTTATTCTGGTGTACCCACTTTCTTTCCAGGCAGTGGCTGAAGGCAGTTGGAAAAACATGCCTGCGTCACACTGCCTCGAGGCTTGTGCTGAGCCTGGCTCTAACCAAATAAAACCTGACCTTGCTTCCATTTCAGACACTGTCTGCTATTTCCCTTTGAATTTTGGCTTTGCAATCCAGCAAGGACGAAGCTGCCTCGCATTTTGTGATCCCTTACACTGCTGGGCACAGAGGAGCCTCCTGTGCTCCCCGATCTCTTTGTGTTGCCTTTTGTGTAGCTTTGGCTTTTGGCTGCAGCCCCGCATTATTTTTTCTCATCACAATTGGGGCTCTTCAAACATTGCAACTGTAGGTCACAGGCGCAGAATTCCCTGTAACGAGAGCCTTTGGCATCTCTTCCTGCTGCCTCGTGAGTTTGTCTCCGTGGCCTGTCCCTCTCTCCAAGGCCTCCTCCAGCTCCCCCAACAATCAGCTCATTGTGTGATGATGGGGGAATATTTCTTCTCTGCTGTCCTTCCCACTTCCCCCTCCCAGACTGGGGGAGGCAAAGATGGAGCCCCCATGCAGTGTTTGTGTAAATGTATTTGTGAGGGAGGGACCATGCATGGTTTTTGCCCCACTATATCCCTGCTGCTGGGGTGGGAGGGTAACATGAATGTGTGAGCTGAGGCTGATGTAAAGCTGCCTCTGTTCTCCGCACTGTTGGCTAAGTGACAGCTCAGAAGAAAAGAAAACATGGGCTGGGCATGGACATGGCAGAGCAGGGTTTGTGCCCCAGGCATACGCAGGGGTGCCTGACCCTGGTAAGGGTGGCAGTTAAAAAATGCACGAGGTCATTCTGGTGAGGCAGGGTGTGGGAAGAGGCAGTCCCATATCAAGCATCACTCTAGCCCCTAAACATGTGTGTTACAGCCCTGATTTTTTCTAGGGTTGGTTGCTCAATGCTTGAAGGGAGACATTTACTCCAGTCTGAAGCATGAACAGCTTTGGTTTGTACATGGTATTTCTGTGTTCTGTCCTGGTCAGCTCATGGCAGCAGTAATCCATGGGTTGAGACCCAGGTGAAGACATGCCAAGCCATTCCTTTGCCTCCTGCACATCAGTCCAGTTAACCCAACAATCTCCTGGGAAGACTCTGATGGGTGAAATAAGCACTCTTCCCTTTGGCTCCTTAAATTAGCCTGCCACTTCTCTGTTCATGCTCATATGCTTGCTGGTTTCCCTGGAGCAGAGGCAAAAGGTCTTTTCCATTTTCCTTCCTGGGGCAAAGGAGCAGCCTGGAAGGGCTTGGTTAATTTGAGTCCTCCAAGGCTGTTGTGGGGAGCGAGTGCTCACTGCAGGGTGATTTCTCCAGCTCAGCATGGATGGATGGTGCCAGCAGGCATCTTGCTCTTTCCATTTAGTAGAGCTGAGGTGATGGGGGGCCCCCTGTGGCGCTGGGAGCTGTATGGTCTGTAAGACAGACAAATCCTTGCCTGAAGAGCTTAAAGTCTAAATGGGGAACGGCTATCAAGGGGTGGGGGGTGTGTAGGAAGCTCAGGTGTGCCACTTCAAAGGGCAGAAACTGCACAGGACTGAATTCCTGAATTTTCTAACTCAAATCAGTGCTCTGCCTGTTACAGCATGCAAGTTTTTGTCCTGCAAAGCTAACCAGACCTTCTGGAGCAGGCTCTGCCTCTCTCTGACAATGCTAGAGTTGCTCAAGTCAGCAGTGTTTGACAGCAGGCTGGAAGGGCAAACAACATGCTCCAGCATCACTGTGCCCAGGCATGTTCTTGGCTTTGCCCTCTTGATGTGGTCCTTGAGCATCTCTCCTGGCAGGTGCTGCTCTGGGAGTGAACACAGTGATGGCAGCACTGTGGAGTCTGTGCCTCGTTATTGCAGGCAACTGCGTCATTTAATCCCCCTTCTAATCCGATCAAGCTTCATCTCGAGAGTGCTCAGGGGTTTGTTTTCCTTGCTACTCCTTCTGGGAGCCTGTTCCAGAGCTTTGTTTTTCTGGCTAAGAAACCTTTTAATGCTGTTCATAGCCAGCTGATACCTTGTTCTCATGCCAGTGTTTTCCTTCAGCTTAAATGAAAAGCAGCCACAATTACAGAGAACTTAACTCTAGAGCCCTAGAGTTGAGATAAGGGTGCTAAAACCAGGCCTCGAGATGGTCTCCCCCTCTGAACTTTGCATTCAGCAGTATATCAATCTTATCACCAAATGCTTTATTTCAGTGCTGTAAGCAGGCAGTGCTCCAAAGCCCTGCACAACCCCCTGCTCTAGAGTCCTGCTAATTTAATTCTGTCTCTCTTCCAGAGAAATACATGGAGTTCGACCTGAACAACCAAGGCGAGATTGGTGAGTGATTCTGAAGGGTGCTGGGCTGGAAGAGCCACAGCCTGTCTGCTACTGAATCTGCTGCTTCCTTCTGCATCATGGTGTTGAGGAGGAAAACTTGTGAGCTTTCTTCCTGTCCAGCCTTGCTTGGATCTTGATTGCCAGCCAGGGGCTTCTTTGGCTCTCCAGTCCCTGCCTCTCAGCTTCCTCAGTCTCTTCTTGCCTATTTCAAGATCTAAGCTCTTCTCAGTGCTGTTCTCCTGAAGTTCTGTTTATCTCCTCCATTTCTTTCTGCTCTAAATGCTTGGTTTTTTTTGGTCTCCCTTTTCTCCACTGAGGCCTTCTTCTCAATCCTCTGCTGTGAAGCTGGGAAGCTGCAGGACTTGGACAATCCTAGGGCTTGCCTGGCTTGAGGCAGGAGCTGGATAAATCCATGAGCACTTCTGGTGCAGAGAAGCTCTTTGCTTCGCAAGGAAGGGAGCAGAGGGGAAGCAAATGACTTGGGTGTGAGTGTGGCTCAGCTGAGCAGCCCTGCTTTGGGTTCAGAAAGCACCAGTTACACGAAGTTCCAGCCTCCTGCAGGCTGAAGTGTAATCACTTGTGTGCTGTGCCCTTCCAGGAGGCGGCTGCCTCGTTCCCCTCCTCCACAAGTCTTCCAGTTGAAGTGAAGCCTGTGTGGAGCTGAAGAGGTCTGACTCAGGGCTTCCGGGAGGGAAGGGGCCCGCAGGTCTCAGCAGGCAGCAGTGCAATGGGAGGAAATGGCCTGTGGCGATGGGCAGGGGCGTCTGCTCCCCACAGCTTGTTTGTCTCCAGCTTTAACCCCGGTGTTGCTTCCCTCCTCCCCATCCTTGTGATTCTTGGCAACGCAATCCGAGCTAGAGAGCACTGTCCCCACGTGTCTCTGGAGCACTTGGAGAGTTGTCCCTCTTCTCTGAGTGTGTGGTACTTTTATCTTGAGCTGTACAACTGGGAACTGATGCTCTGCACTGGCCAGAGTGGTAGTGAGCTGTACTGGAAGGCTTCTCGTGGCTTTTGGCAACAGCTTAATGCTGTCAGCCACAGAGTCCACGGGTGAGGTGGTCTCAGGTGGGAACTCATGGCTCTGTCCCTAGGGTTGGTCTGTGCTCAGTGGGGTCACCCCTTGACAGCACCGGTTGTCTTGCTCTTGTAGATTTGATGTCTGTCAAAAGGATGATGGAGAAGCTGGGGGCTCCAAAGACCCACCTAGAGCTGAAGAGGATGATCTCTGAGGTGACTGGAGGGGTCAGCGACACCATCTCCTACCAGGACTTTGTCAACATGATGCTTGGGAAACGCTCTGCTGTGCTGAAACTGTGAGTGTCCTGGATGGAGCTGGGGAGAGCAGCAGCCCCTGAGCTGCTCTGGGGGGAAGATGGGAAGCACAAACTGTTTTGTCTGGTGGAGCTGGAGCTGTGCACACTCAGTGTTCATGGAGGGAGACGAGGATCCTTGTGCAGGGGAGTCTGCAGGGTGCCATGAGAGGGTGTATAAGGCTGAGCAGTGGCGAGTGCTCCCAGCAGAGCTGCCTGCTGTGTGTTAGCACAGGCTTCCTCCCACGTGCTCCATGGGAGCCATCCCCCTCCCTTCCTGAGGGTGTGCAGGCATTCAGCACTGCAGGACTTCTTCCCATTTCTTCCCTGAGGATCCTGCTGGCTCTGGGGAAACAGGCTTCCCCTGTGGATGGTGGCAGGACTTGAGTGAATGCTGTTTCTCCCAGGATGCTCCATTTGTGCCTGATCTTGGAGGGATGGACAGTAGATAGAGATGGGACACATGCTTAAAACAGCTGGCCCGTGCTGAGAGAGGTTTTCTGTGGTACAGGCTGCCAGTATTAGCCTCCCACGGCCTCCTCTGCCCTCTCAACAGGGCTCTGAAAGTGCTGCTCTAACAAATGGCTTCCAAACACTTGCTTGGCTCCATCTCCATCCCATTGAAGCCTGGCATTTCCTTTCACAGCTCAGAGGCTGGCCCTGCTTTCATGTCTGAAACCGCCATGAATGGGAGCTGATCCTCTCCATCTTCCTTACTCCTTTTTGAAGGCAGCTTTAGAAACAGAGCCAGCTTTCCAGCCAGGTTGGGAGGAAGGCTCTTGCACCCACCTCTCATGTGGTTTCTCTAATATGGGACATGTTTGCTGGCAGATTCTCCCCACTGTGTGCTGTGTCTCTGTTGTGATACTCCTCTTCCAAGCAGACATAGACTTCTGACATCCCTGCTCCTCCTTTTTCTCCACAGAACCAGACTGAGCCTGCAGCCTGTCCCATATCTTCCATCTCTCCTCCCAACTGCAGCAGCTTTCACAAACAGGTCCCTTCTCTTGCTAACAGACACCCCATTGTCTGTTGGACCCTGTAGAGCAGGAGCAGAAATGTAAAACTTGTCCTAAGAGCAGTACAGCCCTTTGATCCATCAAGGCAGCTGGCATTCCCAGCGTAGCTGCAGTCCTCAGGGAGGATGACAGTGCTAGTGGTTGCAAAATGCTTGAGATTCCTACAGCCAGTGCCTTGCTCCTTGTTTTTGCTCTCTCCCCTGGCTGTAATTGCTGTTGCTTGCTCAGTGTTGGCTTCTGAATGTTCTGTTGTGTGGTTATGTGCAAGGTGGGCCAGGAGTGATATTTGCTTCTATGCATCAGGAGCACTTGGCATGCAGTGTGTGCCCAGGGGATTTCGGAAGTGGCTGTCTAAATAAAATGTGCTAATCCTCTGGGCTCTGAGAGGAAAACCGGCAGAGACTTTGGGAACCCACTCCTGGTAGCTGCTGGAAAAGCCAGCCTGGCAGCACTGCCCTCTGTTGGCTTTTCCTGCTTTGTTAATTATCTGAGTGCTCTTTGTAGGGGAGCCAGATGCTCTTTTTCAGCAGGGAATGCCATCCCCAATGACGGATAAATATACATTTGCTTTTTTTAAAAATTGGCAATGTCTGTTGTGTTTTGCAGGGTCATGATGTTTGAAGGAAAAGCCAATGAAAGCAACCCAAAACCTTCTGGTCCACCTCCAGAGAGAGACATAGCCAGCCTCCCTTGAAGAGGACAGGCTGTAAAATGAGCACTGTTTGCTTTGCTGGTCTGTAAGAGAGGTTACCTGTGCTTTGTTACTCTTACTGTGGACAGTCCTAGTTTTCAACTAACCTGCCTTAGAGGAACAGCAAGGGAAGCTGGAGACCCCCAGCTTGTGTCTTTCTGCTGCATCCCTTAGCCAACTTCATCTGTTAGACAGAAGCCGTAGCGCCAAGTGTAATGTGAGACCAAAAAGAACAAAAAATATCCTGTGATTTTACTCTTTCCTCTGCCCTTCCTGCATTTCTCAGACGAGGAGCTACTTTGTTCCCAGCGTATGGATTCAAAGCTGTGCTTGTCATGACAGGTTCCTAATGGTCCTTGCTGCCAGACATGGACAAAGCCCCTGAGAGCAGCTTCATGGGTGCAAATAAATAAGTGCCTTCTCTGCTCCATCCTCCTGTTCCTACTTTGGACTTAGTTCTTCCCCTCCTGACCTCCCCAAAATGCAAATCAGGCTCCCACATCTGCCTGATCATATGGGGGATGTGGGAATGTGCTTGGACACAGAGATCTGCCTGCACAGCCTGTTGGAGTGGGGACAGCTTCTGTCTGCTCTGGGGGCTCATCCTGAGGGCAGATCTCGGGGTCCAACCCCAGCCACTGCAAGTGAGGATGGTTCATGCCACCTTGGGGACCCCCTTCCTGATAAATCATGACTTGGGTCTGACCAGGAGTAATCTCTGGACAGGTGATTGTCTGTCCCATCCATGGAGTCCAGAAACAAGCTGTGATGCCTTTGCAGCCCCACAGGATGCCTGGGGCAAGTGAAACCTCCAGGTGAAAGGAAGCTGAGTGACCAAACTGAGCCCAGCCAGTTGCAGATGAGGATCTGTCCTCAGGCAGCTGCTCTGTCCCTCTGATTTTTGCAGACCTCCCTGTATGTGTTTCAGCCTGGTCCCCTGGGACTATCCATTTCCCTGATGGATAAGCCCTAAAATCTGCAAAATAAGAAGGGCTGTAAATATGGAATATGACCTGGAACTGTGCTGTCCACTCCCTGGGTACTGTGGTGATTCTTGTTCCATACACAATTTCTGGAATTCAGGTGTTTGTTCTTTGGCCTTCCCTATTCTTTTCTTAAATGTTCTTGACAGCTTTTAACTTTTTTTAAATCATGGTTTAGTAAGTACATTTTGTAAAGGAAATACAGATGATTAACTCTACTAGGCTGTTTGTTCCTGCAAAAGGCTGCACTTTTAAATAATTTTAAAAAAACAACAAAAACATTCTCACTACTGTTTGTGTGAAAACCAAAACTGTAATGATGAGAAAAATTATGAGCAAAAGCAGCACCAGTCTACTTCAAGGACTGAAAATAAATCTTTTGAAGCTACACAGTGTGTCAGTGTTTACTGTTATCTCCTCTGAAGCTTGGTCCATATGACTGGTTGAAGATTAAGGGAGCTGGTTTCCAAGTCTGTTAATATAAACCCTTAAACAGATCCTGGAGATAGGTTTGGACTGTCTTGATCTGATCTTTATCTGTAGTAGCTGACTGAAAGCCATGGAGTTTGTGTGATGAAATACAGAGGCCATCCCCTGAAAGCTGGCGCTTTTTTCTGACTTACTGAAAAAGAAGCAGGTGCCAGTGCTTGTTTTAAAGAATAGCTTGTTTATTGAGAGCAGACACTTGCAATGCTTCTCTTGAAGGAAGGGGTTTTTTTATTATTCTCTCTGCTTGTGAAGCAATTGCCCAAGGTTCTTGTCTGATGTGAATTATCAAAAGGGGAGACCAGGTTTCCCGGGGAATGACTGGGTGCACTTTTTCCATGTGTTTCTTAAAAGGACAGAATTTCCCTGAGATCACAGCCCCATGTCTGCTTTCTACTGCCTGGTAGCCTCTGGGAATGCACCTGCTTTTCTTGGCTGTGTGTTGAAGCTGTTGCTCAGTTAAAGGAAGCATATTACACGAGGGAAACTTGGATGTGGTTTGCCACAGTTCAGGTCACTGCCCAAAGCCATCATTGCTTGTCTTTGTGAAAATCCTTGTCCTTTTTGGTCCTGGAAAATAGAATGACCTGCTAGAGATAGAAACAGCCCTTCTCAAAATGTCCCCATAGGCTGAGTGCTGGCATTCTGTCTGAGTGGGAGCTGAGCCCCTCAGAACTTGAACAAGTAAAGAAATTGGAGACCTGGTGTGATCAAGCCCCCACATTCTGCTTTTGTGTGGTCCTGGAGCACAATAAGGCTCCTCCAGCTCACAGAGCTTCTGTGTTTGCAGCTCAGCCACACCACACTGGAGCTGACCCAGAGCATCCCTGTGTTCTCACTGCAGCCCATGTTAAGGGAGCAGGATTTTAGCTAAGGGAAAGGCATGAAACTGTGTCAGGGTAGGGTTAGGCTGGGATTAGGAAAAGGTTCTTTCCCCAGAAGGTCATGGGGCACTGACCAGGCTCCTCAGGGAATGGGCACAGCCCCAGGGCTGCCAGAACTCCAGGAGGGTTTGGACATGGCTCTCAGGGACATGGTGGGATTGTTGGGTTGTCCTGTGCAGGGTCAGGAGTTCAATTTAACGATCCTTGAGTGTCCCTTCCAACTCGGGAGTTTCTGTGATTCCTTAGCTCTTCAGCAATACTCTGAGACGGGAAAAGCATCAAAGCCCCTCACCAAGGGCTGGTGGCCGGGGCGGCTGCTGTCCCTGCCAAGCCAGAGCCCATCCCCGGTGCCAGCGAGGTCTGTCCCCTCAGGGCTGCTCCAGCGGGATTTGTCCCCTGAGGGCCGCTCCAGCGGGGTCTGTCCCCTCAGGGCTGCTCCAGCGGGATCTGTCCCCTCAGGGCTGCTCCAGCGGGATCTGTCCCCTCAGGACTGCTCCAGCGGGGTCTGTCCCCTCAGGGCTGCTCCAGCGAGGTCTGTCCCCTCAGGGCTGCTCCAGCGGGATCTGTCCCCTCAGGACTGCTCCAGCGGCCGGGTCCCCTCAGGGCCGCTCCAGCGGGATTTGTCCCCTCAGGACTGCTCCAGCGGCCGGGTCCCCTCAGGACGGAGCGGGGCACGAGCGTCCGGCGCTCCCAGCGCCTCAGAACGTGTGGAAAAAATCAGGGCCAGAGCACACGGTCTTAAGCTCCGCCAGAGGAGTTTAGGTTGGACATTGCCAAGAATTTCTTCACAAAAAGGGTGATAAGACATCGAAACGGGCTGCCCGGGAGGGTGGTGGAGTCACCGTCCCTGCAGATGTTCAAGGAACGACACTCAGTGCTGTAGGCTGGGTGACAGCTGGTGGTGTTCGGTCACAGGTTGGACTGGACGATTTCAGAGATATTTTCCAACCTGACTCTGTGCAAACAGGGTTTATTAAGCACAGCTGCTGCAGGGGAGGAGCCGGTGGGAGGACCCGGAGCAGCGAGAGCCGCGGCCAGAGCGGCCCCGCCGGAAGCGGAAGGAGCGCGAGGCTCTCCCGGCGGGGCGCGGGCGGCGGGACCGCGGCCGCGGGGCCGCCATGGGGGACGACATGGACGTGATCCCCGAGCGGGAGATGAAGGTGAGGCACGGGGAGAGCGGGGATGTGAGAGCAGTCCGACGGGGGGAACGGTTGACAGGCTGTTTCACTCGGGCCGGGGGGGCCTTGGCTTGGAGCCGGAGGGAAACGGGGCTTGGAGGAGGCTCGGCCTGGGCTGCGAGAGGTGGTGGGTTTTGGGGGAGGTTTGGTTGGGACCGTGGCGCTGACAGACCGGGGGGCCGGCTCGGCACGTGGCGGGGCTTTTTGAGACATGCTTGCAGTGTTTGTAAAACAGAACCGCAGGATGGGCCAGGCTGCAAGGGAGCACAGTGGTCCTCTGGTCAAACCTCCCAGCTCAGACTGGTTCGTCCCAGAGCACATGGCACAGGATTGCGTCCAAACGGGTCTGAAATATCCCCAGTGAGGGACACTCCGCACCCTTTCTGGGCAATCTTGAGGTCTTTCAAATACTTGGGGACTTCCTTAGCATAGTGTGGTACAAGCCTGTGGGTGGAAAAGGGAAGGCTGGCATGGCCTTGGTGTGGAGGGGTGTTTAATGCCTGGGGAGGGAATCACAAAATGGTTTGGGTTGGAAGGAACCATAAAGCTCATCTCATTCCAACCCCTGCCACGGGCAGGGACGCCTTCCACCAGACCAGGTTGCTCCCAGTCTCATTCACCCTCGAGCAGTTTCAGGGATGAAGGAGAGTTGGAGGAGCCTTGTTTTGGAAGAAGAGTGATATGTTTCTAAATCCTCTTGTGCTGGGATCTCCTGGTTTGGGAATGTGTGGCTTTGGGACAGTGTGAGCTGAAGTCTTGCTGTGTGGTGTCAGCCTAGCCCATCCTGTGTCACCCTGTGTTACTGTGAGGCTGGGTAAGAAGGGCCATGGGGGAAGAGATTCCTGGAGTGGTTATGGGTCTTTGTGCAGCTGCCTTCTGCCCTCAAAAACAGGGTAGTTGGGCTGTTTGTTTTGCAGAAGTTTATGAGTTCCTACATCCTTTTCAGATTGCAGGAATGTATTTATTGAGTGGGAATTATTTGGGAGTAACTCAGGTGCTTGACTGGAGTTACTGGCATGTAGGTTAGCAAATGTGTGCCTTGTAGCAGCAAGTTTTGTTCAGTCCTGTCCCATCTTTTCTTTATTCCTTTCTCTTTTCCTCTGTATCCCTTGGCTGGTTTTGGTGTGCTCCTGAGAATGTCAGATGTCCCAGGCAGATTTTATGAACACAGGCACCGGGTACAAGTGAGATTTAACCAATGGAAAAAAAAAAAGTAGTGTGATCTCAGTTTTTCATGGATGAGACAAAAAATGTGATGGAGTGGCCAGAGTATGTGGCAGGGATTTGCTGCTCTCATGGAGAGGCTCCTGCCCTTACTGTCTTAGAGAAGCCAAAGTAAAGTGTTCCTCTTGGGCAGCATGTGAACAGCCTCTTCCCAACTCTCTCCAACAGGATTTTCAGTTCAGAGCACTGAAGAAGGTTCGGATCTTTGATGCTCCTGATGATCTTCCCAAAGAGCGCTCCAGCCTCCTCGCAGTGTCCAACAAATATGGGCTGGTCTTTGCTGGAGGAGGGACCAGCCTGCAGATCTTCCACACCAGAGATCTTCTCATGCAGAAACAGCTGGGAGAAGATCCCAATAAAATTGGTAAGACTCACTTAAATCTCTTAGGTTTGGAAGAGACAGGTTTTATAGGGGATTTATGATGTGGAGCCCTTGGCTTCTGATACACGTTACAGTCCTTGCCATTCTCTGTCAGGCATTTGAATTGATGGATTTTCTTGTGTGGGAAAGGCAGGAATAATGGTTGGTAGCCATTCTTTGCTGGGTTGATAGCCATTCTTTGAGCTGGGAGCCTGTGCATGTGTCAGGGATGTGTGTGAGTGAAGGGACACACTGAAGGACTTTTCACACTGAGTTACCAACTCTCACTAAAGGACTGTCCAGGAGAGGGGAAGCAACTACTCTTCCACCACCTGAGTGCAAAATGGTTTTAATTCCCCTTAGTAACTGTTCCACTCTCTTCATACATAAATAAAGTCAAAAATCTTCCCACTTATTATTACTCAGGTTACTGAGGAAGGAAAGTGGCGTTTTCCTTTCTTAGAAATTTGGCAACTCTCAAGATTGTATTGATAGAGATGAAGGGATTTGCTTTCATTCAATTTTTCTACATGTTACCTTTAATAGCTGCTGTTAATGGGACTGAGGGGACTGAGGATTATTGCATAAATTTGTTGTATTGTTTTACAAGAAAAATTCCTGCTACTTAAATTTGTCCCCTTCATTCCATCTTCCTTTCCTTTTGTGTTTTAAGTGGAGAATATTCAGAGTACCCTGGTTCCCATGAAGTTTCCTATGCAGCACCTGGCTCTGAGCTGTGACAATCTCACCCTGTCTGTCTGTATGATGTCCAGTGAGATTGGGTCCTTCATCAGCTTTTTTGATGTCCGCACATTCCTAAATCAGGTACAGCATGTGCCAAGTGGGTTTGGCTTTGGTTTGGGCTTTGGGCTTTTATTTCAGAATACAGCAAAGGAGAGGTGTAGCTGGGGTGGGATTTTCTGTCTCTTTGAGGGTTGTCTTGTAAAGGAGTTGCTCAGTAAACTCAAAATTTGCTTGTTTTTATCAGTCGTTAATTTATAGGCAGGTCAAAACTGCTTTGAACTGTGACTTCAGGAGAGTTTGGTTTTGTGCTCCACTTTGACTGTCTCATGTATTTGTCTTTTCTAAAAGGCAAAACAGCAGAAACATGCATTTGCTTGTCACAAACTGGCCAAGGACTCAGGAAGTGCAGCCATGGTCAACGACCTGAAGTGGAACCCTGCCAGTCCCACCATGGTGGCCATCTGCCTGTCCGATGGCAGCATCTCTGTCCTGCAGGTCACAGACTCTGTGAAGGTCTATGCCACACTCCCATCCTCTGCTGCTGTCACATCTGGTGAGTGGCAGCCTTGGAGGGCACTCAGAATGTTGGACACTAAAGAGCAGACATCAGTTGAGAGGTGTATAAACACAGATTGCTTGTCTCAGGAGGAGGTTTATTAAAATTCTTCACAAAAAGGAAGGGTTTAAACTCAGTGAGACTCAGAAATTTTGCTGCAATGAAATTACTCTTTCCCAGCTGATTGCAGCGGCTGAGTCTTGTGAGTTACCAAACATGCCCACCTGTGATTTGGCTGTCTCAGACTTGACTCATTTCCAGGAAAACATGCAAATAAGCATCATCATCTGTTGGGTTTTGGCCTGTATAGTCTTGTCTTCTCTGTGACTGGATCATGCCTTGTTTGATTCAGATTCATGATTTTTTTCAGTGGAAAAAATAGTAGTTTTAATTTATTGATCCTGTTTTTGTGGGACCTTGTAACTCTCCAGTTCCTTAGTGCTAATGAAATTCTCTTTTTTTTTTTTTTTGCCTAGTGTGTTGGAGCCCAAAGGGAAAACAACTGGCTGCAGGGAGGCAAAATGGCACAGTGGTGCAATATCTGCCTGTGAGTATTGGTGTGTTAAGGCCTTATGACTTTTCAAGGGTTTGAAATATGATATTTTGTTGGTTGGTTTTTTTTCAGTTGGTTGCTTAATTTTTGCATCACAAACTACAGAATTTGGTTAGGTGGCACATGATGTGAGCCATGTGATGCTGCTCAAGTGCTTCAGTAATATTCAAGTGTCTTAGGCCAATATTTGGTTTAGTTTAATGTTTGCACTGGTCACTGAAGTAATGATTTCAGAGTGGCCCATGATTGTTAAAGAATGGATGAGTTGCTCTAAACCAGTTCTCTGGGCGTTCTGCAAAACTTGCAGTTGGATTTGTTCATTGCCTTTTCTGTGTATTTAAGAGTTGTTTTATTTGCAGAATCTGCAGGAGAAGAAAGTAATCCCTTGTCCTCCATTTTATGACTCGGACAATCCTGTTAAAGGTGCATCTTTTTATTACTTTTTAATTTGTTTTCTCTTTAAAAGTTTTTCCATTCTTCCCCCGCTAGTCTTTAATTATAGCAGCTGTATAGCACTGGTTATGAAATTACAATGTGATTTTGTGTGATTCTTAAGCTTGGTAGTTTAGGAGTTAGCTGCCATTTGTTTGTCATCGTTTTGTGTGCTGTGCACAGTTAAAATCAACTAGGAAGTATTACTATAAAGTGTTTCTGGCTGAGGTATTTGCTTTCTCTTTCAGTTTTGGATGTACTTTGGATTGGCACGTATGTCTTTGCCATTGTGTATGCAGAGGCTGATGGGACACTGGAGATGTCTCCACAAGTGGTCATAGCCATATTGCCTGTAAGTGCCAGCAGTCACAATGACACAGGTGTCTGTTGCTTGTTCTGATTTGTTCTTTACAATGGAGAGTTGTTTTTGTTGTTGACATTGGCACCACATAGAATTTGAGTTTGATACTGCTGTAAGTCATGGGATTAAGGTTGGGAGGAGTAAGTGGAGGAAGTAGGATCCACCTGAAAATCAATGACTAATCTGTTCTCTGCTGAGATCCAATTATGATTTTATTGGTGTGCCCTGATACTGTCAAGTTTAAGGGAAATTACTTGGTTTGTGCATTGAAGGATAAATTATCAATGTTGGTCTTACAGAAAAAGGAAGAGAAGCGACCAGAGAAGTTTGTGAATTTCATGGAGCCATGCTACACAAGCTGCACTGAGAGACAGCATCATTACTTCCTCAATTTTGTTGAGGAATGGTGAGTGGCAGGAATCATGGCAAACTCCTTCCCTTGGTATGCATGTGTGAGGGGGTCAGTGCTTTTCCATAGATTGTGTTCCTCTTTTTTGTAGATCTTGCAGTGGACTGTCATGTTAGTTTTAACCTGTTTGTGTCCATGCTTACAGGGATCTAGTTCTGGCAGCTTCAGCAGCTTCCACAGAAGTCAGCATTCTTGCCAGGCAGGGGGATCAGGTAATATTTTTATTCCATTTGTGGAATATATTTTGTGTTGCATCTGTGCAAATGTACATTTTCTTTCCCCAAGTGTAATGTATATAAGACCTGGAATACAATGAGATATTTTTTTTTTAAGACATCCCAAAACTAAACAAGCTTTTAAATTGTACAGAATCTCAAGATAATTCTTAGATGAACAAGAGATGTGGTGTCATGAACCAAGTACCAGAAGTCTGTTTTTGTTATTCACTTCTCAGTCTCAAAATTTGGTCAGACTCACTGTAATAAAGTGATTGATGTAAGGTCATCAGTTGAAGTTAAGCTTAAAAAATGTCTGACCTCTGACATGCAGTGATACATGAGAAGTCCCACACAAATCTGTGAAGGACCCCGATCTTTCTGATTTTTGTTAATCTGACAAATTTAAGTAGATACTCTGTAGCTGGTGTTTCAGCTGTTGTAGGCTGGAGTGCTGAAGAAGGCTGGTCACAGGAAAGCAGTAGTTGATATAACAATAATTTTACTTTTTGCAGAACTGGGAATCGTGGGTTTTGGAGGACTCGAGCAGAGCAGAACTTCCTCTGACAGATAAAAGCGACGACACTCTGCCCGTTGGTGTTGCTGTGGACTACACCAGTAACATGCCCATCGTGATCAGTAAGTCTTGTTAGTCTTTCTTGTGGAGTAGTCTAAAAATCTCAGTATATTTGATATTTTTGAGGGGCAGCCTTGTTCTCAGAGTTCTGGGAGATCATTCTGAAAGGTGGACTGACACACCTCCTGCTGTTTTAATACCAAACCCACAGCACGTGGCTTTACTTCTGTGTAAAGATTCAGTGGCAAAGTGTTAAACACAGTTCTTTCCTGGAGCTTTCAGCATCCTGGGATATGACACCAACAGGCATGGCAAACAAAGCTCCTGAGTTACATCTGTCCCCAGGAACTGGGATTTCAGTGAGTTTAAAGGAGCTGTGTTCTAACACTGGGGATTTCAGGCTGCCTGTGAGGTGTTCTTTATTCTTGTCACTTTTGTCCTTTTGCAGAACTGTTTTGTATCAAGTACATTTGCATGGATCTAAAGGAAAAGTGGGTTGGTTTCAAAGCCAGAAACAGCAAAGATTACTGAGGTGAATGCATAGGTTTTAATTCTGCATTAAAGCACGGGTCTGTACTGCCTAAACCCTGCTGTGCTCTACATCTCAGCTGCATTATTGCTGTACCTTCTGTGCTGCCTGAAGGCCCTTCAAAGTACTTTGTCAAAGTCTGAAGCTACATCTGAGCTATTGTGTTGTATCTCAGTGAATTCTGAGAATTCTACTTTGAAGGCCAGAGACAGATGGAAATAGAGATGCCTTCAGGCAGAGTGGAAGGTACTGCAGTCAGGAGTTCCTGAAGAGCACAGGAGGGTGCCAGTTAACTGAGACCTTTACCTGAAGGAAAACCTACAGTAGGGAATTGAGGTCAAACATTGTACTTGAATGCCAAATTGAGTTTGAAGCCTTTTCTCTGTTAATCTATACAGTTACTGGATTAAGAAATCTGTCAGGACAAATTTTTTAAAGCCTATGTTGTGCTGCCTCAGAGTTTTTAAAAAGGTTTTTGGAGGAGCTTTTTGCTAACACATTCTCTGTGTTCTGACACAAGAGGTTGGCTATACATTAATTGGCTTTGCAGTTCACAGCAAGTTTAGGTTGCAGAGAAACCTGATTTGTGCTGGAGCTTGTTCCCAAGTGGAAATTGCCCTTCCCTAGCATGCTTTTCCTGAGGAACCAATAATAAAGAAAAATGGCTGTTCACTGCACTGCCTGACAAACAAGGCACCATGATTCTAGCAGATTTTTCCTGCAGTCTATATGGGTTGGGTTTGAGATTTTGTGTGTAATCAAGCACAGTTAAACCATTACAGAATTTTAGAAATGCAGAGAGTGTTCTGGGGCCTTTTAACTGTTCTGAGAATTTTTATACTGAAGCAGACTCACAAAGCAGCTGCATAAAACACAAGTATTTTATCAGTGGTTCAAATCATGAGGATATTTGTTTGATGTTGACTTTCTTTAAAGTTAAAAAGCTTCCTATGTAGCAATTCCATTTTGTAGTTTATGCATATGAATGTTAATGAGGTGGCAGGGCCCAATGGAATGTGGGGATTGCTGAAAGGAATTGAAGGAGGGAGCAGAGTATCAGTGAGGAAAAATGACTGCTTCAAAATCTGAAAAAGCTTGGCACAGGAATTTATGGGTAAAAGTTGGGCTTTGTCATTCAGGAGATGACATTCAATTGTCAAATAACTCTTTTATGAAACATGAAGTCAGGAACATAAAGGAATACAAAAGGATAAAGAAGGAGATCTGAGCACTGACAGAGAAACAAGGGAACAGAGATGCAAATGAAAGCAGGAAGGTAGAAATGTAAGAAATATTGTGTGAAGAAAGTCACATGAAGGTGGCAATTCCAGTAGGAACAGAATAGGAAGCTTTGACTGTAGGACTTATATGTGTGGTCTCTGGCAGGTGATGAGAAGATCCTTGCTCCAGCTCCAGTTCTGATCCTGCTCTCTACGGATGGTGTGCTCTGCCCATTTTACATGATCAACCAAAACCCAGGAGTCAGGTCACTTATTGTGACCCCGGAGCCGCTGCAGTTGGTAGGGGAGAGAGTTCCAAAGGCAGCAGGTGAGTGCTCCAGGGGCTTAGGGGAGCACTTGGGTTTGTTGATCTTTGTCATACTGTTCTGTCAGTTCAGTAGTCAGACACACACAGGGTCAGAGAAAACATATTTTTTCTTCATAATGATAATGGGGAGCAGTTCTTGGGTGTTTTGAGCTCCCAGGACTGTTCTCTGTCTTTTGTGCATCAGTGTGAAATTACCTAGTCCTGCTCACCAAATCACAGAATCACTTAGTTTGGAAAAGACCTCTAAGATCGAGTCCAAGCTTTAAACCTGTTTGTTTGTGGGATCTCAAGTGCTTTGCAGGCTGTGTATTTAGACTTCTCTGGGCAATCAGCCTTTGGAGAATAGGGCCAAACCAGTTTTAGGAGGCTCTTTGCCCAGCTCTGAGCATGGCCTGCACACTTCAGAGAGGTGATGGTTTTCCTCCATAGTTTTGCTACAGGAGGTCATGATATGAACTAAAGTGTTTGGCTGCAGAAAAATCCTATTTAAACAAAATTCTATTTAAATCCTATTTAAAACTTTCCTCAGCACTGTGAAAATTGTGTCAGCAGGTGAATAGGAATAGTTTTGTTTGAGTTATAGATGTGTTGCCCTGTGTAGTGTGATGTAGGCAGGTAAGATGATTGTTTTGCTTGTCTGCATTCATGGAGAAATAATTGCAAATGCACCATTTTCTTCCCTGTGCCCAAATTTACTTCTCCTTTCCCAGCCAGAATGCTGTTGTTTGGCAGCCTGCCTTCCTGCAGTGCTGGCTAACTTGTGTGCTGACTGCCTATTTTATTTGAGATGGCAGGAACCTCATCAAAATCAATGGAGGAAGGTGAAGCATTTTCACAGGAAGCTGCAGACAACATTAATTTGAACAGATTGTTGTATTGATCCTGACTTTGTACAGTTTCTCTATCACTTGCTGGAACTGGGGACTGCAAGCCCAGCTCTCCCATCTCTCTTCCTCACTGTCCAGTGAGAGAAGCAGTGCTGAGCTGTCCCTGTCAAACAGATTTGGCCTTGCAATACCTTCTGCCATTAGTCAGTGCAGCCAAATGAGCCTCCTCCTTTCCCATTTGTCTTCCTGCAGGGAGTAATGCCACAAGTCCAACCACTCCTCCAACTTCTCTAAAGACTGATGCAGCACCAGCTGTTGCTCCCACTGTGCCCCCCTCAAGTCAGCCTCCAGCAGGGAGTGGAGCAGCTGTTTTTTCCTTCATGCCCTCAGCTGTGAAGACTCCTGGCTCCACAGGCAGTGATCCTCCACCATATTCCTTTGCCACCGATGCCTCCAAGCAAGCCCAGACTCCTGCTCTGACTGGAGCAGCAACATTCTCCTTCACCTCTGCTTCTTCCAAGGCATCCATGACTCCTGCTTCTGTAGGCAGCACTACAACAGCTCCTGCCACCTCTTTTCCTTTTGGGTCCATGAACTTTAAACCAGCTGCAGACAGCTCATCAGGGCCATTGCTCTCCACAGCACCTGCTGCACAGAAGTCATCTTTTGCACCTTCAGCTTCTTCAGTCAAAGTGAACCTCAGTGAGAAGTAAATAGATTCAGCAGTGAATGCAGGGGCTGGATACTCGTTAAATTGCTGCGGGCATGGATAATGTGTGGTAGTTCTGAAGATGGTGTCTGGCTTTTTGCCCTGACAACAGTTCCCTACGTTTCCAGGAAAGCACTGAGGAAGCCCCTCTTTATCCAAGAGTGTCGTGGCTGTGGAAACCCTCAGTGCTTCCCATGCCAGAGGTTATGTTCATGGGCATAGGACAATGCCAAAAATTTAGACTGATAAATTGCCAGTGACTTAGGGGGTTTTTTTATATCTCTGTTTCATAGGCATTAAACAGTGATTCCATGCTTTGGTTTGATGCAAATCATGGCTAAGGACTGCTGGGAAATCTGCTGGGAAATCCCTTCCGTCTGGGACTGCTTTAGTGGGGTGGGGATAGCACAAGTTTCTCTGACAGTTTGTTGCAGGTTCCTTACCCCCCATCCTGAGAGGAAGCTGGAGCCACAGCTGATGGATTGCTTTGCCACTCTGTGTTCAGCAGAGAAGGTGCCAGACCTTTTGGTTCTGTTCTTAAATGGACACTTGATCACTGAGCACAGGATCTGGAATCTTCAAAGCTTGATCATACACTGAAAAAACTAATATTGATTAGAAACTATACAAAATGGGTTTGAGTGTTCTCAGATGTCATATACTCTTTCCTCCAACTCCTGAGATTTGCTCTTTTTTTAGAAAAAGTGGTTTAAAACACAGAACTATGTTAATTGGAGCTGCTTTTTAAGGAGAAGAACTTTCATGTAAATGCATCATAAGAAATTTCTGATGGTTCAAATGATTATTTTTGAATTAGAAAAATCTTTATTACACCAGAATCTGATGGGAGCTCTTAGGACTTTTTATATTTCGTGTATAAAGCAAATGATACACCAGTGAATTGGCTAAATATTTAAATTGGCTGCCTTGAGGAGCTGAGTTTGCAAATGAATAGAAATTCATATTTTCTTGCAGAATTTCTGTTTGAGCCTTACTCTGAGATGAGCACTGAAGGGCAGCTCAGATTTGCTATAGCTGGAACAAAATTGCGAGGTGCATTTGAAGCAGGGTAGTATTTTTTGCTGGCATTTAGCTTTTGCTCATGGGAGGATCTAAAATAGATGTCTTTGTGGTTCCATGTATTCAGAAATTATCCTGAATGGCTCCTTCCCACTATCTCCAGAAGCTACACTCGTGATTTTGTACCTGAAGCTTGAGGTGTTGCTGATCCCAGGGGATGCTCATTCATTTATTTATTCATTCACTCATTCATTTATTCATTCTGTTGCAGGTTCAGTGCTGTAGACACCTCTTCTCCCACGAGCAGCAGTGGTCAATGCACTTCCACAATGTTTTCCTTCTCAACCAGTTCCAAAACTCCTCCTGGAGGCTCTCTGAGCCAGTCCACACCCGTTGCAGCCCCTCCTACCACACCCCTGAAGACTTCATCCCCTGTGCCTGCCACAGGTAGGAGTCTGATCCCTATTGTTGGGAAAAATGCATTATAAAAAACATTCTAGAAGTTTTAGGACACAGGGAACTTAGTTTGGTTTCTTGCTTGTTTTTCCTGCTGCTTTTCCTGCTCCAGAGGCTCTCCTGATTGGCACACCATCATGATGTGAATCACTTTGTCTTGAAACTGAGCATTTTTTCCATTTGTGCTCTATTTCTCAGAGAGCCATATGTGAAATAATTATATTCAGCTGCTTAAGTTTGCCCAGAAGTTCTGGCATTTTCAGTGCTCTGATTATGAATGTTTCTGGGGAGCCATAATCAGTGCTCTGATTATGAATGTTTCTGTTTCTGCCTTACCTTCCATCTGCATTGATGGGTGTTCAAAGCAGCCACAAGTTGAATGAAAGTGAAAAGGCACCTGAGGGAAGGTGTGTTCTTCCATTGGGGCCCATAGCACCACTGCTTTTGGATTTGATAGTGGTGATTATTTCTGATCACAGCCTCTTTCCTCAAGCTTTGTATAAGTTCATCAATTACTGTTGTTGTTATTAAATTCCAGTGGCACGTCCTGCTCAAAATACTCCTTCAGCTTCCCTGGTACAGAAGACACCCAAAATCACCCCGTCAGCAGCAAAGCCAAGCTCTACTCAGGTAACAGGAACTTGACTTGGTTCTTTGGAGGGTGAATGGTTTTCATGGCCCATGAATTGCTTAGAATTCCTTGGGCTGAACTAGTGTTCTTGGGTCAAAGAATTAGCTAAGTTCTGATTTTGAAACAGTAGCAAATCTGTGATTCTAAACCATGTTCTCTGCATGTCTTTAAAGAGCTGTATTTTGGCCTATGTTATAACCAGAGTGTCTGGATGGAGTTTCTAATACCAGGCCTTTTTTCATATTCTGAGCTCCCCATTGCAATGGATATATCCTTAATATTGGTTTTGGTTTTGTCTTTTTTCCCCAGGGCAAATCAGCCCTCCCCAGCACAGCTTTAGAGAAACAGACCCACCAGTGGAAGGAGTCAGACCCTGTCATAGCAGGAATCAGGGAGGAGGTGAGATTTTCAAGCAGTTTTCTTCATAATGCCACACAAACACATCAGTTCAGCTGTGTTCTGATGTTGTCTGCAAGTAGTTTAGGAATCAGAATGGAAATTTTTCCTAAGATGATCAGCCTGGTTGTGTGTGTCCTGTTCAGTCATCTTCAGCCACTGTGTTGAGAAGGTGGAGTATTCTTTCCTGTTAATGTTCAAGAAGAATTTCCTGCTTTGGCTGCAAAGTGACCAGTGTTTATGGTGTAGTTGAGGCATGATCCAAGAGCTGAGACATTTGTTCCAGACCCTGCTGTGTTTTCAGTGGCTGCCCTTTCTTCCACTTGGCCTTGCAGATTGCGCATTTTCAAAAGGAGATGGAGGAGCTGAAGGCCCGGACTTCCAAAGCCTGTTTCCAAGTTGGAACTCCAGAGGAAATGAAGATGTTGCGAACAGAGTCAGAGGATCTTCACACCTTCCTCTTGGAAATTAAAGAGACAACAGAGGTGAGCAGGCTGTCTTCAAACTGTGAACCAGCAGTGACTTCCTCACCTGATGTTCCTCCTTAACCTGCTACAGCTGAACTGTAGAGGGAACATCTGACTCTGCTGTGTTAATGAGGGGGTGGCATTTGCCTTTGTGCTTTCAGGCAGATGCTTGCAGAAGCCCTTGTGCTAGAAATGGCAGTAGCAAATGTTACCTTGAACCTTGTCCCATCTGTTCTATTTCACTTCACAGTCACTTCATGGAGATATCAGTATTCTGAAGACAACCCTGCTGGAGGGATTTGCAGGGGTAGAGGAGGCTAAAGAACAGAACGAACAGAATCGTAGCTCGGGGTATTTACACTTGCTTTATAAGAAACCTTTGGATCCCAAGAGTGAAGCACAGCTTCAGGTATGAATCATGTCAGCCAACTTCTGATAGAGAGCTTTAAATAAAATAAAACTTAGCTTCTGTGTGCAAGTGCCCAGCATTGTTGTTCTGCCCTAAGTATTTGCTGTTTCGGTAAATAGTCTAATAAATGTGTGGTGAACTTTGGTTTCCATGAGTTTGCAAGAGATGCTGGAAATCCTCTCCTGAACCTCCTCTCTGTTCTTGCCATTTGCAGTGATGATTCAAAACTCCTTCTGAAGGGATGTAGTTCACCTGAGATCCAAGTCTATTCTAATCTTAGAATGTGACTCTTGACATCCTGTTCCTTCTCAGCCTGTAGTGTTTGCTCAGGGATTTAGTTAAAAGAATGTTGGGTTTTTTCCTACACTTTATAGAAGAGTTCTTGGAATTATTTTTATCTTCAGCAAGTGCCTTATGGAACAATTTGATGATTTATTATGACTTACAGAATTGTGTGGTTAATTTCATGGATGGTGAAGCATAAAGCTTAATGATATTCTGAAAGCTGGGGCACAAAGGAAAATAACCAGCAGTACATAAAGAGGCTTTCAAAGACAAGAAGGAAAGTAGGGGTGAAGCACTTTTTGTTACAGTTCTGGTGATGAAGGCTATTTAACCCTAAGCAAAATAGAGTGAATGTGCCCTACAAATGATACTTGGTCTTTTATACACTGATAAGTTCCCCTCAAGAGGTTTGACTGGCAGATTGAAGGCATAATTGAATGTCATCTTTCTGGCAGTAGGTATCAAGACCATGCATGCAGTTATTAAAAGTCAGCTGACACAGAGTAATTTCTTTGAGGTCTGATCTCTAATCTTCACCTGGATTCTGTTGATTGATTCACAGTCTTAATTGCATGCCTGCTTTGATGTCCAGCATGTCTCTGTGACATTTAAAGCTTACACTTGTGACTTCAGAGAGATGATAATCTTGAAGTATGTGTTTCACTGTGTAGAGGAAGGACCATGAGGAAAGTAGAACACAGTGGGAGAGAAGTGGAAGTGGATTTGAATGGAATGAGAGAGCTTTTAGGTCAACTTTGTGGAAGTTTGCTTTGAGAAAGCTGTGTGCTGACTCTGAAATTTTGTTCGGTCTACATCATCCCCATTCTCCTGGGTGAGAAAAGCTTCCTTAGGCAGTTTTGTGTCTTAGTTTTCAATTAAGTTTTCAAGATCCTGAGACTTTTCTGATGTCCAGCTCTACCAATTTGGTATCCAGAGAGTTGCTGCCATGTAGGCGCTGGAGAAAGGAAACAGGACAGGTTTCTTGGCAGTGTTTAACACCAAGCCCACAGCAGAACTGGGTTTGCTTTCAGGTTGGAGAGGTCCCACTAGAATTCCAGGCTGTATCTTGAAAGCATTTGCAGTGGAATTCTTCTCAAGCTGTGTTTCTTGGTTGCTTCATCGTATTTAGGTGAACATTCTATTGAGATGAGCTGAAACCAGCTGCAGTTCCCATTTCCATTTTACAAGGTTGGAGTTCCAGCTAGGGCCATGCCATGCCTGACAGGACAGATCACAGGAATGAGACTGAGCTCTGGGTTTGTTTAGGCAGCAGAGCTTGGGGCCAGAGGTCTCTGGCATAGCTTCTACAGTTGTGCAGCTGTGTGGTCATGGATAAGTGACTTTACTCTCTGTCCTTGCTTTTTACTTATTTTTATTTTCCTACCTATACAAGTCAAATTAATTCCTTGCCTTAATGTGGGAGGTGTGAGCATTTGTGAGTGCTTTCATGAATCATAGTCTGTGAATGCTAATATTCTAGAGCCATGTGAGCAGCCTGCAAAGCTTTGATCACTTGTAATTGTTAGAAGTTGCAGTGTTGTAAGATGGGACCAAATGACTCAGGTTCTGGAAGTGGCATTTGAAATAAGGATTGTTTTGTATAATGCCTGGTGTTTGTAAAATCCTTTTTGTAAAGACCTGGCAGTGTTTTGCAAATATTATGGACAGTATTACTCTTAGTTGAGAGCTGAAATGTCCTGTGTGTACCCCATTGATTGTTACATAAATTTTCACCATGTTGAGTTCTGTTGTGCTGGCAGAACTTTCCAGGCAGAAATACGGGCACATGCTCTATGGCTTGGACTGAATGAGCCCAGAGAGTCTTCATCTTCTTCAACTGAAACTGAGGTTTCTGAAATGAATTTAAAACTCACTTTATTTTGCATGGCAGGAAATCAGACGCTTACACCAGTATGTGAAGTTTGCTGTTCAGGATGTGAACGACGTTCTGGATTTGGAGTGGGACCGGCACCTGGAACAGAAGAGAAAGCAGAAGTAAGTAATTGAAACTGGAGTACAGAACTACATCAGTGAATTGGGAATTAGTCTATAATCAACAAAGACCTTTTTCTGTTTAGAAGTATGATTTTTTTTTGAGGGATCTGGGAGTAAAGTTTGGCTCAGACACCTAATGGGAGCCATAGGTTCAGACTCTCTGGCTTCATACATGTTACAAGTTTTTAGTGTCTCTGTACAGTGCAAATACTGTTTATAGAAAAAAAACTGTAAGCTTTGCAGAAATTCATTGATGGCAGCTAATGAAACCTTTCTAATAGATAAAACATCTTGAAGCAAATGAGCTAAGTAGATAAACTGGCATATATTCAAAGGAGAAATCTGTATTTGAAATGAACTGATCTGCTTTGATGATTGACCTTGAGTTTCAGTAGCCAGAACCACTAAACCATTGGTGTTTGCTTGTGTGCCTGTGACCCAGATGCACAGAATGGTCCTTATCCCTGTCTCTTGATCTGATCTCTGCAGGCGTCTGATAGTCCCTGAGCGAGAGACTTTGTTCAACACCCTGGCAAATAACCGGGAAATCATCAACCAGCAGAGGAAGAGACTGAACCACCTGGTGAACAGCCTGCAGCAGCTCCGCCTCTACAACCAGACCTCTCAGTGGAGTGTTCCCAGTGATACACCTCTAAACAGTGCTCAGAGGTATGTGAAGCATTCCTCCCTCTCTTGCCCCCAGCAGTGTGCAAAGGTGCATTCTCCAGAGAATGATGTTTTGTAGCCATGGTATGGGAGGATGGGATGCCCAGGTAATGCAGAAGCTCATTGGTTGTATTCTTGGACACTGTTTGATGCTTAGCAGAAATTTCCCTAAAAGTTTAAAGAGTTTTGTAGTAAATGGGATAATAGAGCCTCCAGGCTGAGATGCTGCTGGTTGTCTGACTGACTTCAGGGAAGGAAGTGAATGGCTATTGAAGTTTCCAAAATAGTTAAAGGTGCATCACATAGTATCTAGAGGAACCAATTGTTCTTCCAGATATGCCAGTGGTTCTAGTGGCTACTTTGGCCTGATTTTTTTCCTGCTTTGGTTGGCTTCTTTTTGCTGCTGCTGTTTTTTCACTGCTCTGCCTTGTCCCAGTTTTGACAGTGACCTTGAAAGCCTGCGCAACGATTTGATGAAAACTACTTTGAAATCACATGCCAAACCTCTGCCCAAAGCACCTGGTAATTTATTCTTTCTTCCTGCCATAAATATGAATCACCTTTTTTTTTGACTTGCAGTTTGACTGTAGACTAATAACTGCCTTCCATTTTCCAGCTAAGTTATCCCCAGTGAAGCAGGCACAGTTGAGGAATTTTCTAGCCAAGAGGAAAACTCCACCAATTAGGTCTACAGCTCCAGGTAAGCCTTTAGTGACCATAGAAATCTGATATGCTTTCTGAGAGGGTGACTTACTTGCTGTGGGACTGATACCTGAAATCAGCTTTTGACTACTCAACCCCTACTTCTCCTTTCCTGTTCTCCCATCTGCTCTTAGGAGGACTTGCCTTCGGTTCTGTCTGGTTGAAGGCTGCCTTTCCAGGCAGTTAAGAAGTCAAATCCTATAAATGCATGATAGGAGACCATCCTGAAATAGGGTGCATTTGTCATGGCTGCTACACTGGATGGTTCCCTCAACTTAATACTGAATTTTGGTTTTGATGTTGCAGCAAGTTTGTCCCGATCTGCCTTCTTGTCCACGAGATATTATGAAGATTTGGATGAAGTCAGCTCAACATCCTCAGTTTCCCAGTCACTGGAGAATGATGATTCCCAAGCAGTGGACCAGGAAGAAGAGGCTGCCCCAGTCCAAGTCCCTCGTCATGCTCCTGTGGTCCGAACTCCCTCAGTCCAGCCTGGTTTGATGGCTCAGTCTCCGTCCTTTGGGAAACAGCACCTCTCCCTGGGTACTTTGAGTGAGTTCTGTTTGCAGTGTCTCTTCTCAGTGTGGTCTTTTGGGTAGCTTTAACTACTGTATTCTCCATTGCTAGTGCTTCAGGCCCTGGAGAAAAGAGATTGCAGGATACAGATTTACTTTGCCAGGTTCCCAGGAGCAGTAACAGAGTGGCTTTGTAACCTCCTGAACTGGAGCTAAAGGCACTGAAACACCTTGATTGTGTTTTTGTGATAGCTTGGTTCTTTCATTTTGCAGTGACATAAAATATTGCCCAAAGACTAAGAAACTGGAGTACTACTGCATTTGGTTGGTGTGGCCAAGGTTAGGAGATATGAGCCCAGCAAGCCTCAGTAAGAACTGCATTTGCATACACTTAGTTTTCCTTGTGCAAGAGAGGTTTCTTTAATCTCTGCAGACAGAGAGAAAAATAAAGTGTCAGCAGAAGTGTCTGTTACAGCAAACTGGAAGTCCTCTAATGCATTGAAATGACATCTACTGAGACTTACTAAATTCATTGGGATATACCAAAATCTGCCAGGGACAGATTGTGTTGATTGTTTGAATGGCCTGCACATCAGTCCTGTCAGAAGGAAGCTGTGTACTTAGAGGAACTGCAGTTCAGCAAAGGCTTTCAAAGACTCCCTGATTTACAGAGAAACATTTAACTAACACTTTTCTTAATTTGCTTTTTTTAGTGCCTACATCTTCAAACAGAATCATCCCACAAGGGGCAGACAGTACAATGCTTGCAACAAAGACTGTGAAACATGGAGCCCCTGCTCCCACTGTCACGGTTCCAGCACCACAAGCAGCTGCTGCTGCAGCTCTGCAGAGGCAGATGGCTGCTAACCAGTCCCCAGGTAAAAGGATGGCTAATTGCCCAAGTGACCTCTGAACAGCTGATTGGGGCTTTCACAGGGATTTAGTGCTCTCTAAGGAGGAGATCATCAAACAAAATGTGGCACACATCTGTAGTTGTTGCACCTCTGAGCTATCCAGTGTTCTTTTGTCTTCCTTTTTCCTTTAAGCTGCTAGTACAAAATACCTGAGGAACTTCCATTTCTATTAACAGAAGATGTTACAACACTAGTAAGAGAGAGTTCATAATAATTAGATTTGCTCAGCAAGAAAAAAAAAATTACCAACTAATATACATTGCTGCCCATTTCTTTTTTCCTTAATGAATTCTGAGATTCCAAGTGTTTCAGGCCAGGTACACTATATATGTTCTAGAATCTTGGGTGGATCTTTTTGGAATTATTCAGGCCATATTGAATTAAATGAAATGCTTAATACGGAGTTTTTCTTTACATCTGGGTTTTTGGGGTTTTTTTCCCTCCCTTTTTTTCCTGTTCCTTAAAGCTGTGAGCACCTCCTTGACTGAATCAACTCTGAAGACTGTTCCTCAGGTGGTGAATGTTCGAGAACTCAAGTCTGGTGCACTGACCCCAGCAGTCTCTGCAGTAATAGGGTGAGTGAGTGCTGCCCTTCTTTCTGGTGGCCTTCAGTGGCTTTTGCACTGGAGCACATTTGCCAGTGGGGAGCAGTAGCAGTGTTTTACTGAGTCTGGCTCTGTAAGACCTGAAGTGGCAGCATTTAGACAAGAGTATTGGGTTTGTGGATTGAAAGAAAGACATAAAGAAAGAAAGATCTTTCCAGGTCATTCAAGGATTTGCTAATGGCTTGTCCTGAACAAAAGATGAGACCAGTATTAACCTCCTTCTCCGTTTGTCTGTGAAATGCATTTATGTGCATCCTCTCCTTTTGGGATTCAGTGGTTTTACTGCTAATATGAAATTTGGCCCTGGTATCTCTCAAATCACTACCTTTGTTCTACCTCTTTCAGTGAGGAAATTGCAGCCCTCTGTCACTGAGTGTGGTCTGTGACTTCAGGCTGTCCAGATGTTTTCCTTCTACTTTGTCATCCTTTGCAGGGAGAACCTTCTCTGGAGTTATGCCTTTTCTGTCTGTTCCCAGATTCACCCCCTGAAGGGAGGGAGAACTGTGCTCTGGCTTTTCTGGAAACTTGTCTCAAATGTTTTGACATCACAAATTTGACTGAAGGGTTGGGTGTCACTAGGGGTCAGTCACTTTGGAACACTACTGAGCTGCAGGGCTCTTTCTCAGGAGTAAACTAGGAATGTTGACTTCTGGTATTTAACCTTGAATTTGTTACCATTTCTTGTGAGTTAGCTGTAACACTTGGCTTCCCTACTTTGCTTCCTGCAGACAACAGCCAGCTCAGCTCATTCCAGAGATTTCTGCCTTATCACCAGGCTCTGTCACCAGCCTAAGACTAGGCTTTTTCCCTGTCATTGTAATGACCTTGGAACTGTCTTTGCTTGAAGTTCCTGCTGTTGCTTAGGACCAGGGCAGTGCATGGCCAGTTCTGGGGAGGCAAGGGCACTACTGAGAAGTCTGTGCAAAGTTGGGCATACTGCATGAAGAGGGATGAATTCACTACCTATGTCTGATTATAAGTTCATACGGAGTTGCAAATGCTTTATCCATATAACTGTGAGCTGTACGTGCAGCTCCTGGAACAATTGCTGTTATTGCATCACCACTGGCTTTCACACATTTGTGGATACTCTTCACTGTCAAAGAAAAAAGATGGAATTCCTTTGATTCAGCTTTTTAAAAAGGGAACAGTCTCACAGTGCTGGTACTTGACTGGAGACCTTGACATTTACTTCATGGTTTCTTTAGCATTTTAATTGAGAAACAGCTTGGGTGCTTTTTGTTATTTTATTTCTTCCTAAAGTGATAAACTGGAATGGGGAGGAGAGTTGCTACATCTTTTGAAAGTCAGATTTGCAGACAGCTCTACTTGGGAATTTTTTGGCTAAAAGTAGTGTTGTGACCAGGAAGATTTTTTCACCCTCTGTTTCATCAGAACTGTGATGAAGAAAAGTAGAAGGTACGGCTGTGCATAGAGAATGTTGTGAGTGAGCAATATGTAATGAGATTGGTTTTCACTTGAGCTGTAGTTAAAGACCTGTCTTACTTTCAAGTAGTTTTAGACTGGCAGTATTGATTGATCTCTCTAATTTATAGAGCACCAGCTAGCTTGATATCTTGGAGGCTTTCTGCAGTTTTACTTTATAGCTGACCTCATAAAAATGTACTTTCTAAATATTCTACCCAAATGAACCGTGCTTGCCAGTCAGATTCAGCACTAAAATGAAGAGCATTCACCCAGCAAAGTTAATTCACCAGTTTTTGCTACTTCAGACATCCTGGCTTTCTTTTGCTGCCACAGCACACTCTTTGGTTGGTAAGCAGGAATGATTTTTCAGTTATCAGTTGTTCAGTGGCCTGTGACTGGGTGTGTTGGTGGTCCCAGTCCAGTTACTAATACAATTTTTGGTGAAAAAAAATCCTTTCTCCACAACTGAAGTCAAACCCAGCATTTTCACAGCATTGTCAAGTGATCTTGAAATCAATTCCCATCCTCTTACGAATTTCACAGACTTTCTGTTGTTTTCTTCTTTGTTCAGTATAAGCTTGAAATCTACAGCTGCACCATCCCAACACCAGCTTTTTCCAGTGTCAGTCTTGAAGTTTTCATTGTTTGCACTTCTGCTTTGGGCAGAGGGCAAATCCAGGCCATGCAATGTAGAAAGAGTACTCATGGCTGGAAGGAAGTAAGGACTTTGTAGTAAAGCAAAGCTATTTAAGGCACAAAACCATATCCAAGACCAAATGTCCGTGCAAAATGTTTCATGTATGTGTCCTCTTCCTTTGGAATATGGTAGAAAATTCCTGTGAATTGGCCTGCACCTGACCAAAGAGTAAATGCAGTTTGGGAATACTCATGCTTTAGCAGACAGACAACTTTGGATGCCCAAATTTGCTCACTGTCTGGGATTTGTGGCCTCAGCCAGAGATTGGTTATTGCCTTAGTGAACTTCTGGTCTGAGTCAAAATGGAGAGGACCTGCCTGGGTAAGAAAGCTGGGCTTTGCCACCAGGAGAGTGCAATCATGGTTGAATTTAAGCTTCTGAAATCTTCTGGTATTGTCAGTGAAGCTCCTGAACCTGGTGGGCCACAGACTTGAGAAGATGCTAAAGCTTGTTGGCTGTTCCCAAGTTAGAGTGATTTGATTTGTCAGTGCCAAGGTCAGATGCTGCACCCCATGAGATGCTGCCATTCTGCAGCAGTTGTGTGGGGGTTTTTATTTCATGGTCAAAAATACCAAACTTAGAATGCAGAATACAAGTTAATTTTATCATAGATCTTGCCATGACTTTGTCACTGTTTATAGTACACTTCAAAGACAGGAAATGCTCCCTCCACCCCCTCCCAATTTTGTCTCCTTACTCAGCATTTCTGAGCATTGCGTGTACGTGTCTGGACTCCACATTGTGAAGGAAGCTGCTTAAATTTGTTATCCACTAGGCATAAAATTGTAATCCCCTTACCTGCTGATTTTTCATCAGCTCCCTGTAAAATAGAAAGCCCTGACTCTCTTCAGAGACAAGAGTGTCTGGAGAAGACTTGATCATTTAAGTCTAGAGGTTTAAACACATTTACAGACTTCTTTTGTTAAATGTGGCTGATTCATTTAAGAGGTTTATTCTCTAATCAGATTTGTTCTTTTGGAGTTGTGTGTGGAATCTTTAATAGTGGCTGTTGTTCAAGGCTTCTGGGAGCTGTGCTTTCTCAGAGGAGAGGAAATCCTCTTTCAGACTAGTTATTCATATAATTGTTTAATTTTTCTTTTTAAGATCATCTGTACCTCACTCTGCAGCCCAGGCAGTCCATCAAGTTTTGGCAACTGTTGCTACAAATCAAGCTAAACAGGTATTTTGATATAGAGCCCTTTCCCTGTGGAATGCTTACCTGGTCATGCTCAGCAGAGTTTGGGGGTTTCATTTTCACAGCTTGCCCTGCATTCTTGACAAACCATTTATGTGTCTGTGACCTTGACAGTGTGATGCCAGGCATATCTCTCTTATGTCTTGCTTTTTCTCACTTCTGAAGAAATGCAGCTTTCTAATGGCCACAGCCTTGCTGCAGTGAGGGTTGCAGCTAACAGCAAAGGAAGGAAGCTGTATTAGGTAGATACAACTAAATTTCACACAAAAAAAAAGAGTTACAGAAAATCAAGGGAGAGAGTTCTTTATTACCCTGTTATTCTACTGAAAATATTGCTTAATGGTTGACAAGCTGCTGGGTTTTATATTTATGCATCAAAAAAAACCCAGTGCAGCAGTCTTTGTCCTCTGGAATCATTGAGCTGCTGCCCACGGAGGCTTGCTGACTTGTTGAAAAGGCTGAGGACTGACCCTGTATTTAAGTGTCAAGACATAATGGGCCCAAGAGTGCAGAGCTCTTCTAAGTGCTGCAACCACCCACCTCTATTTTATTCTTAAGTCACTGCATGACACTGATCATACCAAACCAGTGTCAGAAGGACCTTTTTTAATGGACACACTGCACTGACCTGAAGTGGTGCTGTGTTTTTAGACACCTCTGACAAGCTCGATGAAGAGCCAGACTCCGCCTTCCTCTGTGTGTGCACCCTCTCCTATGGCATCCACAGCTGCTCCAACATCAGCTGGCAACAAGATCTCAGGTAAGTTGTCTTTCTCTTGTGGAGATGGAAATAAGGCCTGGATGTCTCTTGCAACATGTCAGGGTGCACAGTCCAGAGAATGAGGACACTGAGGAGAAAAGATTTGCCTCCACTGAGAGGTCGCTGTGCCAGTCTTGAGGGGGAGAATTTGTAAAACAAAGGTACAGAAGTGCAGGAGAGTGGTTTTATATACTCCCTGTGTTTTGTCTGTTCCTGTATCTAGAATTCAGTGACACAATTCCTTGTTCAGAGTACACTCAGGACTTATAACTCTTATCAGGAAATGCTGAAAGCACATCTTCCACAAGGCTGCTGTGGTTTGACAGCAAATTAAAAGCAGCTCCTTTGTTTTTAAAACATTAAAATCCTGCTGATTTTAAACATTTTAAGTATGCTGATTTGATTTTTAGACACATAGCATTATAGGAGTGCCTGAACAGCTTGATCTAATTCCTGTGTAGGATCTATTGAGCACTGAGCTGTAGGACCAACTTCAGAGCCAGTTCAGACACAGGGATCAGTCTCATGGAGTTGGGAAGCTTCTAAAGAAAGGAATGCTAAGTTTACAACTTAACAGGGAAAGAGGCAACATTAGGAGAAGGAAGCAATTGATTTTTAATGTGTACCAGATAATAATGCTTGCATTGGACATGGTTTTATAAGCCTCTTGCATAAATGTCTGAAATCCATCTCTGTTGGTCTTTTGCCTTTAATCCGTGGATGTAGGTTGCCTCTTAGCCAGGGGTAAGAAGCAGTAAAAATAGCTAGGAATCATATTTGACTTGGCAAATGCTTCTTAAGTTTTGGTTTATTGAAAATGTCAGCTCCTGAATTTGATAGCACTTCCTTTTTATTTGAAATTTATTAAATTACAGACTGTGTGTGCAAGCTAATCCCTGCTTTTCTAATAGATAGATAACTGGGTGCTTTGTTTATTTTTTTAATTTATTTATTTATTGTTCTTGTAACTTACAGGACAAGGGACAGTAAAGACAGTTACAGCTGTTTCTTCTACTGTGACATCAGTGCAAGCAACAACTTCACAGCTTAACAAAACGTCCTTGTTTTCTTCTGCAGGGTCTGTATCAACATTAGGATTTCTTTGTAGTTGACATTAAATATGAATATTGGCTGTTACAGCAGGTGTTGCCTACAAACTGTGCTGTACTGTAAAATGGCACCTGCAAATGTTAGACTGGGAGGGCAGGGGTTGTACCAGAGTCCTTTGAAGACCTTGTTTGTGGAAGCCTGAGTGAGTCTGAAGGTCTGTGAGACTGACACAATATCATGTTGCTTTGAGATTTTTCAGTGTATAACTAATCAAGAGTGAAGGATGACTGGCTTACTTTTGGGGTTTATCTACATTGGACTGTTGAACAAGTTCCCAGTTAGGACTTGAAATATGTACTGATGGTCACACTCACTGAATTACTTATTTATTTTAATACAGCAGAAGAAATTTTATGTTTTGGCTTGAAAAGTAATCAGTTCATGAAGGTGACAAGAGGGGCCCCAAGCCATCTGGTGATATCTGTTACATAACAATAACACAAAGCAAGGCACATGTTATGAACATACAGTTACTCTAAAATCTCTCTTATGGAATATTATTTCAGGGGTGGTAAAAATGCTTATTTGATTATATCTTATGTTTAGGGGAGAGAGAGGGACAATTCCTTAGGAATGATTGTTTGAAATTGTGCATGTTTACTGGTCTAACACTCAAGTGAATTTCTCTATGAAGTTGGCAACATTAAGTATTTCAGAATACACACACATTCAAATAGGTGGTTTCTTTCAGTCTTACCCATTTCTCTGTTTTTAAGTGGATGCTACCCAAATGCCTTTTTGGGCTCTTCACAGGGCTAAAAGAGTCCTTTTGAGTGATGGAAATTCAGATTCAAAAAGCAAACAACCCTGTCTTTGTCCATGTGCAGTGCCTCATGTGTAAACCATATGCTAAATACAGTGCTGTTGTCAGTGATGTCTTAGTCCCATGGCCTGACTTCTATATCAGCAGCTGGTCTTTGAGAATCAGAGAAAGCTTAAAAAGCCTCAGGGAATGAAGATCTCTGCAAGACTCATTATGAAAGATCACAGTATTTTTGCAAGACAAAATATTTTCAGTGTAAAATAGTCATGATAACTTTTCATTTTTGTCTTGCTACGAGTGATCTCCTTTTTGATGGATGGTTGTATCCACTCATTCCCATCTGCACATGCACTGATTCTTCCCTTTTAGCTCTTTCAAACTCCAGCTGCCCCTCTGGTTTTTCCTCTCACCATTCTCCCCAAATCCATCAGTGCATGGGGAAGAAATACACAGCAGAAAGGAAAGAACATGGAAGGATGAGGGGTGGGCAAAAGAACTTTGGACCTGACTCTCTTTAACCCCCTAGAAGCATTTTCAGGGAGGCAACAAATGGGGCACAGTGTGTGTGTGTGCTTCTCTTCCTGTTTAGTCCTTGGAGAAACAGCTCCTGTGTGCCTGGTTTTGTGCAAATCTGTACTGGAAATCTGAGTCTCAGAGCTGTGCTCATCATATGGCTGGAAATTTCAGCACTTTGAGCTAAGTCATTCTTTCCCTTTCTCTCCTCTTCTCCTAGGTCTGTATTTAATTTTGGTGGTGTCACATCAGCTGCTTCATCACAGACGCTGCCCAGCCTCGCTCTCTCACAAGGTTGGTTTGGGAGAGTGTGCAAACAGCATCTCTTTCCTCTTAACACAGTGTTTACTCTTCCTAACCCATGTGGTTCTTGTTCTGTTTTGCAGTTCTGTTACTAAAATTGCAATAACATTTCATACATACGCTGGGTTCACCCCTGTAATACACAGAAATCTGGGCCACCCACCTGTCAATTAATCAAAATATTTGTTGCCAAGAACATTTAGGAGGCACTAGTTTATGAAAAGGGTAATATCTGTAGTCATTTCCTTTGCTGTCTTTAATCTGTAGATTTAAAGTTGCTGAGGTGGACTGACATAGAACTGTTATTCAGTGAGCATTTAGTAATCAGAGGGAAGTGCTTGGAATGGCTTTGTGTTGCTTCTAAAATTGAAGGGACAATACATAGGCTGCCTTTCCATGTCATAGGTCAAGTCTCATAAAAGGAAACTGATAAAATCTGATTTGTAATATTTTGAAGCTTTCTGGCTTTCAGTCTTGCAGATGAGATCATACAGTCAAAAAATTTGCTCCCGATGTTGTTGGTTCCTCTGATAAAAAATATCACCTTTTCTTACAAATCTTGGCTTGTTTCAATCCTTAGACCATCATAGCTACAGTAATGCTACTGGTACTCTTGATGTTAAGCAGAGAGAATGAACTGGGCTTAAAATTTGGAGATTACCATGAAAGCTTAGGTAAATAACACAGATAAAGCAGGAGTGGGTACAGGAGGCAGACTTGTTAACCACAGCATTATGTGAGGGCAGGTACTTCACTCTGTTCTGTGAACTGGTAGGAGCACCTTTGTCTCTGTAATTGGTAATGGAAGAACTACAGAATGCAATTTCAGTACCTCAGGAGGGAAAAAGCTACATTATTGAGTGTCAGTTACTTAAATATACTTAATATAGGGGGAAACACAAGGATAATACTAGATCTGCTAAGAAGCTTTTACTCTTTGTTGTTTGATCTCCATGCAGATTTCCTGTACTTTGTCCAAACACCAGTGTGGTGTTTTCAAGTCAGAATTTGTTTGGTGCACAGGAATGAAATGACAGTACATTAAATAAAACTAGCCCAGACTCCCTTAAAACTTCAGCAGTTTCACACTGTTGGACAGCAGTGTAGGTTAGAAATGGAGCTGCTTTGGCAAGTACATTTGAGAGTTTTTCTCTGTTCTTTCCAAGCTGAAAACAGGCTGTATCGAAATTGGTTGGTGGTCTATAAATAACTGAATTTGTAAAGAAGGATTTGATTTTGTAGAAGACTCTTCAAGTGTCAGAAAGTATTTTTATGACCTTAACTGTTCTGAGCCATTGGTTTAAAAAGAAAGTGCTGTAGTAAATGTCAGGAATTTTTTACCTGAACCAAGTAAGAAGGGGTGAAAGTGGTGTCAGTAGAAAATTATCTGTAATAATCATGTCTTTCATGTTTTTATCAAACTGCTGAAAAAGAAATAGGAGCCAAAGGCTGGAGTTGTCTGTACTCAAAGAGAAGGATGGTTAAGTGGAGGCTGTGATGTGACAGTAACTGTGTTTGTCACTGCCACCCTGGCCATAAAGGCTTCAGGTGTCACTGTTATGTCTTGAATGGATATGAAGGTTGCAGTTACCTGATGGACAGAGGCTTTATGGTTTTGAGGCAAGAGCACTGAGAGTCTGTGAAGCACTAAAATGGACCATTATTGTAAGAATGATAAATGAGCTTTGCATACTCTAACTCCATTTGTTACCTCTGTCTCTCTCACTGACAGCTCCTGCAAAAGAATCGACCCAGCCGGATTCATTTTTGTTTGCTGGGAGTTCCAAACTTGGAGCAATTCCAGAGGCCTCCTTTGTATTTGGGTCCCACAAATCAGCAAGTGCTCCAGGAGGTGCAGTAGGAGGGGGAAGCTCCTCAGCAGATGGCACCCAGTCAACCAAAGCTGCTGCAACATCATCTTCTGCTCCCCCCACAACCTCTGGCAAGTTGGATATTGCTCCACCCAAACCAGGAGATCACTTGTTTCAGGGCACTCTAGCTGGGGAAACTCTTGGGAGCTTCTCAGGACTACGGGTTGGTCAAGTAGATGATAATGCCAAGACCACCAGTAAAGCACCATCTACCAGTGTTGCAGGAACACAGTCAACTAAAGTGTCTACAATACCTTCTGGGTTTAATTTTGCTGCTCCCCTGAATTTAGGAAAAGCTGGAGAAGCTGCTTCAACGTCAGTCACGTCAGCTGGCACAGCATCCCTGTCCATCAGCACTAGTGCCACAGGCAGTCTCTTTGGCAATGTCCAGTTAACCAACACGGGGTCTTCTGGGGTGTTTAATCTTGGAGGCTCTGGTGGCAGCAAACCCACCTTTTCATTTGGTATTCAGCAAACAAACAGTATGAGCACTTCCACCTCTGCCCCTTCTACGCTCCCTGCTTCAACGTCCCTCTCGTTTGGAGGTTTCTCAAGTTCATCACAAACTGCTGTCCCTGCTGCAACTTCCACTAAGTCTGCAGGTGATGCCAAATTACCACCTGGGTCAGAAAAACCATCTGAAAATGAAGCTGTAGCAGCTGGGTCTTCACCTCCAGTGCCACAGCCCCAGGCACAGCTCTCAGAGCCAATCAAAGAACCAGCCTTACCCCAGGCCACAGCTGGGGATGCTGTCTCAGAGGGCTCTGGGACCACAGTGGCACCACCTGCCCCTGACCCTGTGGCTGCTCCCACCTCCACCAGCGATCTGAAGGCCCCGGTGCCTCCTGCTGTCTCCACAGCCACCCCACCAGATCAGAATGTCTCAGCAACAACCTCCACAGCAACTGTTGCCTCCCCTGCAGAAGCCACAGGTGCTCTGGCTGCTACCTCTGATGTTACTACAGGTGTGCAGAGTCCAGCTGTTGGTGCTTCTGTGTTTGCCCCCACTTCTGCAGGCTCCTCAGTGTTCTCTCAGCCGCCAAGTTCCAGCTCCACTGGCTCAGCATTTACCCAGCCTGCCGGGGAAGCAGCTGCCACTCCTTCCACACCTCCCGTTTTTGGACAGCTCCCAGCAGGTACCACAGCATCCTCTCCGTTTGGGCAGCTCACCACCAGCACTCTGTCCACGGCCACCACCAGCACCCAGGCTGCCACCTCAGGCTTTGGTACTTCTGCTTTTGGCACCACCACCACGGGGGGCTTTGGCCAGCCAGCCTTTGGGCAAGCACCAGTCTTTGGACAACCCACAAGCAGTTCTTCAAGTGGCTTTACCTTCAGCCAGTCTGGGTTTGGGACAATGCCAGCCTTTGGCCAGCCAGCAGCTTCCACAGCAGCCTCGAGCAGTGGGAATGTTTTTGGAGCCCCGGCCAGCACCAACAGTGCCAGCTCCTTCTCCTTTGGCCAGCCAGCCAGCACGGGTGGGGTGCTCTTTGGGCAGAGCAGCCCTCCCGTGTTTGGGCAGAGCACTGGCTTTGGGCAAGGGGGATCTGTGTTTGGTAGCACTGCTGCTGTCACAACTACCACATCCTCTGCTGGGTTCAGCTTCTGCCAGGCCTCAGGTAAGAGCAGAGTGTTGTCCCAGTGGCACTGTATGGCTTGGAGTGTATCCCTAGGGAAAACAGGATGGCATTACTGCCTTTTTTTCTCCTATGGCACCTGATGGGTTTCATTTTTTTGGTCTGGTTTGCTTTTGTTCTATTTTGTTTTCAATTAGTAAGAACAAGAGCTGCAGTGTATGTGAGATGCAGACTAATGTTGAAGGCAAAAGAAGCTTTTGCTCTGCTTCACTATTCATCAGCAGGCCTCTGAATGTAGCCTTGTCATCCAATCCTGCCTTCATTTTATACTTACAAGTCTACCTTAATTTAATTTTGAATTACATATTGTCCTGCCTGTTGCACAATGACTGGAAATGTTATAAATTGTTGCACCAAAGGGGCAGAGCAGCTCTGAGACCATAACCAAGGTAATGAATAAACACAGATGCAGCACTTCCTTCAGTGGCCTGCACTGAACACATGCACTAGTGGATGTACAGTCAGGTGAAATACTGTGTCATCAGCTAGGATGGCCAAAAAAAATTTAAGCCCTCAAATTGATGGATTTGCAGGGAAAAATCTGTTAAATCCACTTTTGTATTTGGAAACATCTCAAAGTTAAATATAGCAGTAACATGAGCATCAGCTACCTGTCCACACAGTTAAATTGGATTCTTGCACAGACCCAAACCTCCTTGGTCAGTCCCTTTTTGTTCTCCACCTGCTCAGTATATTGTTGGGGCTTTTCCAAAGGTTTTTCTGTACAGTCTTCAGAGAGCTCCCAGGGAAAAGTGATAAGTGCATAGTAATAATGAAGAGCATGTATTTCCAAGGAAGAAAAACTAATTAGGTTCATTTAATTAAAAATGATGGCACTGCAGGCAACTACTTGCTCATTTTAACTACAGTAGCAGAGAATAGTTAAATTGTGGGAAGTGAACTCTGCTCGAGAAAGGTGTTCCTAATTATAGAGATGCAAGTTTTATTACAAAAGGCAGATTTAAGTGAATTGGGAAATGGAAAGGGGAGTTCTTTTTTTTTAATCAAAACATTTCATTATCTTTAACAGGAGTCTTCAGGTAACAAAGCTCAGATCCTCTTTACACAAGGGCAGTCAGAATGCTCCAGTGCTTGTGCACGACTTGCAGTATTATTGTAGCCATGTTAACAGAAATCCAATTCTCTTAGTGTTAGCAACCATCCCACAAGTGAAAAGTCCTTCTATTGTCTGTTTTTAAGTTGGCCAAAGAGAGAATGAGAATGACTTGCATATAAACTTTCAATGTAATTTATTATTTATATGTTGGCACATGCTTTTTATTTGTCCAGTCTAGGTATGTTTGGTAACATCATTTGTATCCCTGTGTTTTGGCATGGAAGACCTGTCCTTATCCTATCCTGGTCTTACATTCTGGTAATAGTTTTGGTGGTTATTTTTTTCTTTTTTCTCTTAGGTTTTGGTTCTAGTAACACAGGTTCTGTGTTTGGGCAAGCAGCAAATACTGGAGGCACAGTCTTTGGCCAGGCAAGTATTTATGGCTTTTTGTAGAAAGAAAGGGCTGTTACGTGTGGGGAACTTGGTCAGGGTTCCCTATTTCTGATATATTTTTTAAAAATACAGTTTGATGTGTTAAATAAAATGTGTCCCAGTCTGTACTGGAGATATTTGCTGTTGTGATAAGCACCAGAGCATGTGCATGAATACTCCAGGGGGTATGGAGACAAACATTTTATCACATGCAAGATAAGATAGATGCAGTAAGTCTCCTGCCTTTATTCCGTGCTAAGTGGAAAGTAGGGCAAGTGTAGGGCAAGTCTCAAAGGCATTATTCTGTGCTGTGGACAAGATTGAAGACAGACTTAAATAAAATCTCGTGGCATTCCATTTTGGAGGGTGGTTGCTGCCTGGTTTGTCAGCCCCTTCAGACATCCAGAGAAAAGGCCCAGGCAGAGCAGCCCTGGGGGCAACACGTGCTGCTTTGACTTTGCTTAAATCCCTTTTTTGTCCTTTTTGTGTTCTAGCAGCCATCTTCTTCCAGTGGAAGCCTGTTTGGAGCTGGAAGTAGTGGGAGAGGTTTCTTCAGTGGCTTGGGAGGAAAGCCAAGCCAGGATGCAGCCAATAAGAATCCCTTCAGTTCCTCCAGTGGAGGATTTGGATCTGCAGCTTCCCAGAGTAAGTGAACAAAACAAGAATACAAAATGTGCTGTGATTTCCATCTGCTTTTGTGATCCCATCTGCTTTTCTGCTGCTAATTGTTTTTGAATAAATTCTGTGTTAATATGAAAGGCTTTGAGGGGGTAACTGGAATATGTGTGATGTGTAATCCAGAATTTTTCTTCTAGGTTTATGGAAAACAAGTAGGGAAGCCATTGAAACAAACAAGCAGATGCAAGAAGTGGGAATAATATCTATATTCTGTAGAGAATTATTGTCTAAATCCTTCCTTAAAATAAAATGCTCAAAATTCTTGTCACTGAATTTCTGCCTCCAACTTGGTTGGAAGTTAGAAAGCTTTGATCATCTCTCATCGCCCTAAGACTGTAAAAATTGCAAAGAATCAATATGTGAGGGAGAGAATTTTTGTTAACCTCTGCCTAAAAATTAATATCTTTATACAGCACATGCAAGGTACTTTATCAAAATTTGCTGTGACATATGGATAGGCAGGTAGAAAGCACAAAGGAGGGGAAGCAGTGGCTAAACATGAAAGTGGGGAAACAAAGGAAAGCTGTAAAATTAGTGCTGCATGTGGTTAGAAATAGCACTTCAAGCCTTAAGAGAGAAAATCCATTTATTTTATTATATCTTTAATCATCCATTGGGATTAATGGTTGAGGTCAGTTTTCTAACCTTGCTAATTTAATCATTTAATGCAGTTCTGGGGTTTGTGATGAAACAAAACAGATGGTTCACCAGAGAAAAGCTTTGGTTGTTCTGTGTCCTGCCTCTAGATGCAAAAACTCTCTGTAGGCTTATGAAGGATGAAAAAATGAATTATTTCTCAGTAAGGCTGGAGAAGTTTGGCTCCTTCTTTAAGGTCCTGTTAGATAATATTGTGTAGAAATACTGAGCATTGCCAAAAAAGCTGAGAACCTTTAATTTGTGGTTTGCTGATATTTGTGTTGTCTGGAGAGACTGATTGTAGCTGCTGGGATTTCTCACTTGAGGAATTGTCTTTTACTGACTGGGGCACAGGATGCATCTAAACAAATCATCCCTCCTGGTGATTTACTAGATTGCAGCAATAAAGGGTTGTTAGTGGTCTATCAGATCCAGAATGGATCTTGCTGCAACTACAAAGTCCTGTAGGAATTAGGGAAAACTTGGCTTCTCCCTGTTTTCAGTGTAATGTTCATTGTGTGCTTGGGGGTTGTGGGAAGAAAAGTAATTTTCCTTCATTCTGCTTCAGCTAATGAAGTGCAATGTAGCATGTTGTCTGCTCTGAGTATTGGCTGTTTATAAATATTCTTCATCTCCCCAGATTCTTCAAGCTTATTTGGAAACAGCGGAGCAAAGACTTTTGGCTTTGGCAGCTCCTCCTTTGGAGAGCAGAAGCCTACGGGCACTTTCAGCTCTGGTGGTGGAAGTGTGGCCTCCCAAGGCTTTGGGTTCTCCAGTCCAAACAAAGCAGGTACTTTGGGAATGCACCCATCAGGAGAGCCCTCACTGGCTGGGAGATGTTTCCTGTTCTACCACTTAGCTGTCCACAGCCTGGACTCGGTGCACGGACAAGAATTGTCTCTGAACAGTAAATGAAAAATAACTAATGGCTGAGTGAATGGAGCATTACTGGTGGGTCCAAGGCAGAATTTTACTCTCTCTTATGCAGCATCCAGTAAACCACAGCCTCAGGTGTTCATTCCAAAAATTCCTGTTGCAATTTAAGAGCTGAGAGCTGTGTAATTTAGTTCTGGTCTTATGTTCTGTAAAGTCAAGAGTACAGAACATGGAGCTGAATACATTTTTCCTATTTTAGATGCTTCCTTGGAATATTATCTTACAAACTTCACTCTGGGTTTTGTAACCTCTTTTATCCCCATTTCACTACTTAAAATAGTGGAAAAAGGAAAGTGAAACATGTTAATATGCATTGCTAACAAGAGTGTTTGCTGACCAAAGCTTCAGCCCCTGGGATAAATGCTCTTAACTTCCTAGTGATAGAGGTAACAAAATATCTGATCTGTGTTTAAATAATTCAGACTTAGCTTTTTTTTTCCAGACCTTTTGTGTTTACAGCCAAACAGTATCCATTACCTTGGCATGGACTGGAATTTCACCCTGGGTATTAAAATGTGCAGTGCTATCCCACCCTCATCCCTGGTCAAATAAAAGAGCAGGTGTCCTTCATGTTCCACAGCGAAACAGGCCAATAATATCAGCAGATGAACAGAGAAAGAAATAATCTGGGTAGAAATCCATTCAGAGCTGCAGGAGGCAGCTAACCCCTGAACAGAAATTGCCAAGAGCAGAGATAAGTTCTTGATTCCCTGCAGGCAGTTGCACTGACCTGGCATTTAATCCTTCCATTTTAGTTTCCACCACTTAAACCAGAATAAAATCATACCCTGCCTCCCAAATCTTTGCATCACTGAAGCACCTAAAACCCAAGTTTGCATCTACTCTGTGATCTGAAGAGATGGGGAGACTTGCCAGTTGCAGTTTTCCTTCATGTATTCAGGCCCTTCTCTTACCCATATCTCTTGCAACAAAACACCCTGCAGATTGGAATTAATTCTATAAATTGATGTCCATATGATAAGATGAACACCCCATAATCTACTTGGAAAGCTGCTCTTTGTTTTCTCTTTCTGCCTTATTGTTTATGTGATATTCTTGTCCCCTTTTTTGCCTCTGTTTTGCTCAGGTGGCTTCGGTGCTGCTCCAGTGTTTGGCAGCCCTCCCACTTTTGGGGGATCCCCTGGGTTTGGAGGGGTGCCAGCATTCGGTTCAGCCCCAACCTTTTCAAGCCCTCTGGGCTCAACGGGAGGCAAAGTGTTCGGCGAGGGGACGGCAGCAGCCAGCGCTGGAGGATTTGGGTAAGCCAGGGAAAACAACCTTCTTGCATGACAAGGTTATGCTTGGTTACCTCTGCTTTTACATGAAGAATATGTTCTGTCGTTGACTGGTAAGCTCAAAGTGTCCTTGGTTTATTTGTTTAAAAGACAGAAACAATTAAGGTGTAAAACTAAAACTCGCACCCCAAAGGAAAGGATGTGCGTGATCATTTTAAAGCTGATAACTCCTGTGTTGAATCTTTAGCTTTAGAGATGTCAGCTTGCAGCTGTGTGAGGAAATGCAGGGATAATCTCTCTGTGTGCATTTAATGAGTGCAAATCTAGGACTAAAAACTATGCCTAGCAAAGAAAATAACAATTATTGTTATCTGTTACTCTGTCCAGACACTTTATCCTCTGGTTAGATTTGGGCTAGAGATGCTAATGAGAATTCAGGCTGTTCTCTCACCTGTGGGATGAGGCACTTGTTACAGTCTGTGCTCCCAGAGCTCTTTGTATTTATCCCTCACTGATTGTTTTTACCTGTTCCTGTATCCCCTAAGACTGTGCTTGGCACCAGAGCAGACAGCACATCATTCCTTGCTTTGTTCAGCAAATACAAAATTCCAAACTTTGCCAAGCAGCTTCTGCAGAGGCAGCAAATGCAGTTCTTCAGCATTGTGCTACCAGCCAGCAACACTCCTTCATATCCTGCAGTTACAGTCAGACTGAACAAAGCCAATTAAAAAGAGAAAAACTTCCAGTGAGGAGAGGAAACAGGATGTCTCCCCAATCTTGGTGTTTATATATTTCACAAGTGTTTGTCTCTTAGTCTGGTTTCAGGAGGAACTGCCTTTACGTAAGGCAGAGGGGAGCATCCAAAAGTGTGACTTGTTAATTCCCTGTGAGGTGTGGGCAGGTACCCCTGAGCTAGGGCAGGCTTCAGCCAGCTGCTCCTGCTGTCCAGAATGTGCAACAGATTGAGGAGTCCCTTTGGAAAGGGTGAAAATACAGGCAGATTAATTAAATCTTTTTAAGGATGTGTTTGTAGGGGTGACTTAGCTTAAATCAACTGCTAGTTTGTTCAGTTCCAACATCCAGCCATTGTGCTGCAGCATTTTGTACTGAGACTGGATCTGCTTAGTGACAGCATGGAGAGCTTAAAGATAAAATGGGATTCAGAACAAGCAGCATGTTGATGGAAAAGAGGTCTTGCATAAGCAGTCTGCAGACTCAAGAAAGATAATTCAGTGACTTAACTTGTGGGAAGCTTTGACAATTTTTTCTCTACTAGAAAGGTACAGACTCAGTCTGATATTTTCAGAGTTCCCTGAGGATGTTGATTTTTCAAACTTTTAAAGAGTGTGCAGAATTCTCAGGCAGCTTTACAAAAATCCAAATCTCACCACAAAATGTTGAGCAATAGGTTAATTCTGCAGGATAATGTAGCATCAGTGCAGGACTTCCTTTCTGCCTTTCTCTTGAAGTGAAACCTTTTAAAAATCCCAATTCCAAAGAAGTCAAGTTCTTGGTGTTGTATTAGCTCCAAGTTCCTGAGAATACTCTGCTGACTTAAATACATGTGATTCATACTGCTTCAATTCTGAAAAATCTGCATCACTCAATAAATGATGGGGGTGTCAGAAATAGAAACCACTACACTTCTTCAGAGCCTGCAGTTCCAACTGTTGGTGGGCAAATAATGTTTTGCTTCTATAAACTAACCTCAAGTGCATCTCAGTTGTGTTTTGCACAGCAGCTTTACAAAAGACCTGAAAACCTGGGCAAGATAGGTTGGATTAAATTGTTACCAGGCAATGACTGCATTTCTTGTCTTTTATGTGTCTGGGAAAAAAATCTGTCCATATTAAGCTGTTTCTTACTTAAACTGTGTGCAGCCTTTCCTCTTCTGGTTGCAGCTGAAAGGAGCAGTTTGAACCACAAGTTCTCTTGTCACTATTTTCACCTCCTCTTCCTTAAACAAGATAGACAGGATTTGTGTGTTGTACCACAGTCCTGAGAAGATGGAGCACTCTAAAACCTCTCATTCTAAACACATCACCCAATCTTGCTTCTTTTTAAAAAAACTGAAAAAAATCCGTTCTGCTTTTCCTGAGAAAAGCACATTTGTGTTTCTGAGTGCTGCCTGCAAGTACAGAGGGGAGAAGCCAAAGCAGGGCCAGAGATGCAGAGTCACTGAACTGTCCCTGGTATCTGCTGCTGTCTGTGGAAGCAGTGTGCACACTTGGCAGTGTCTGGGAGAGGAGAGGTGATGTCCTTTGCCAGGTGAATTGCTTGTCACATTGCTACAAGGGCTGTCTTTTGTCTGGAGAGATAGCTTTTGATGTAGGTCTGTGTTTTGGGTTTTTCTAAGTCTCCTAGATGTGGATGGATGGAGAGGTGGGTTAACGTGCTGTCAGGTTGTGTTTTAAGTGAGAAATGACAAGAGTTTGTGTGAGGCACAGCCTTGCAGAGCTGGCACACTGTGACATGTCCAGCTCTGCTCAGACTGCTGCTGGGTTTTGGGATTGTTGTGCACTTGCAGAGTTTTAGCAGAGCTTGTCATTTGGAAATCTTGTGTCTGCATTTTGCCCAGTTTAAGTTAAACTTGAAGGTCGTTCCTTGAGAACATTTCTTATATTCAGGATGGAAAGAAGGGCAGAGACACATACTGCATGTCATGGTCTCATTAGTGTGTCACACTGAGAGCTTTGTGCTGCCTGGTTGGACAGAGTGGGTGGAGAAAGGCACATTTCCATATATAAAAGTGTTTCTCATTTCAGTCCCCAAAGGCAATTAGGGAAGTGATTAGTTAGAGGTGGTGGGGAGAAGTGCCAGGTTGGTGCAGATCTTCAGGGAAGCACTGGCACCTTGTGTGGTTCAAAATGGGCTGGGGAGAGAAAAGGAATTGAGAAATCTGCAGATTTCTGGGTAATGGGGAAGGTACCCTCTAAAATCTGGGTTCTATATCTGGGCTCTGCTTTGTGCTCTGGCTTTGAGCAGCTCAAACAGGGCAGCAAACCAGTTCTGTGTTTGCTGCCCTGTTTGTGAAGCAAAAGGATGCTGTGCTTTTGTTGAGAACCACACACAGGGGTGAATTGAAATATTCCATTTGATGGTTTGAGTTGGTATTTCCAAGCACTTGAAAACATACCCTGGGTAAGCATGAATACATTTGCCTGGTGTGTGTCAAGAATGGGACCTTTCTATGTACAATAGTCTCTCCCAAAGCAGGAAAACTCTTTCCAAAATGAACAATTATTGATATCAGCTGGTCTCACCTTTTGCTGTATCCTCATTTAAGGGGTGCACTGTTATCATGGGCATGGGGACAAACTTCCAGTGTAAGTGAGAAGATGTTTGCAAACTCAGATTTTCTTTAAAACCTGCAGGTTTGGTGGTACCAGTAACAACACGGCGTCGTTTGGCAACTTGGCAAACCAGAACACACCCACATTTGGCTCCCTGTCCCAACAGGGCACAGGCTTTGGCACACAAAGCAGTGGATTCTCAACTTTTGGGACAGGTGGAGGAGGTAGGAGAGGCTAAAATCACACTAACAGCCCCTATGTCTCTGGTTTTCCCTGGAAACTGGGGGGGGACTCCTCAGTTCCCTGCCAAAACTCTGCCTGGTGCTGTAGGGAAGGCATCATGTCCAGGAGAACTGAGGTGCAGGATGGGGTGTAGCACCTTCTCAGCCTTCAGCTCCTAATTCCATCACTGATCTGCTGGGTGCAATGTCAGCACATTACTACTTCTCTGCACACCTCATCTGATTATTGCTTTTCACCCCTTTTTCTGGGGTTGCACTTTCTTCTCAAAGGAAAATACTGAGAAATAATGAATATTTCTTCAGTGCCACGTGCTTGGGTATCTGTGCTGTAAGTACTTAGTGTCAGATGAATATGCACTGAAAAATAGAGCTGGAACACCAACAGCCAAATGTTTTTCTGCTGCAGTTCAGTGAAACCACAGTGATTTAGGCAGGGCTCAGAGCAGAGCCCGTGCAAGGCCACGTTCCCTGGTGGCTGCCTGACACCAGGGGCCTGCATTAAGCACAAACCACCTCCAGAAAGCAGCTCAGAGAGAGAGGAGCAAACCAGGCACATTGTCTGCAGGGCTGCTAATGAATGACCTGGCTGATGAGCAGTGAAAGCCAAGCCCTCTTAGGAGCCAGGCAAGTCACTTCTCTTGTAGATGGAGATTTGACTTTCATTGTTTGCCCATCGCTTTTTTCCTGGCCTAAGGCAGGAAAGAAGTATTTTTCAATCTGTGTGTGGGAGGGGACATTTACTATAAATCCTACACGTTCATTTTCCCTTTTACCAACTATTTTTCTATCTTGCTTTTCTTCCAGGGTTTGGTTTTGGATCACCTAACACGTAAGTACCATTTCTGTGTCTTAACTCTTCCTTAAAAATAGGAATTGAATCAGAATAAAGAGTGGAATGGTTTACAAGAGCAAACTCTGAAAATAGCATTTAAATACTAGTTCTGATTTCCACTTTGGTGATGCTGCAGAGGTCAAAGTCAAGGCTCTGGTTGTGAGCTTTCCAGTGAGGTTTACCTGTCTCTTAAGAGAAAATTTCCACTTGGATCATGCTCCTTCTCCACCTCTCAGGGACATGATGTGTGTGCTCAAGCTGTGTGTGTGAATCAGGAGTCTGCTCCATTTATCAGGTTGAAACAAGGAATGAAATAAATTGGTACTTCTGTGGCTGAAGTGAGATGATGATTTACAGTTAAAGGTTAACTCTGTCATCTGCTCTGCCTCTGCCTGGCTGGATCCCTTCCAGCAAGTTTCTTAAACTTTGTTTCCCTGTCAGATAGAGAGAACATGGATCTCTGCAGATGGCAGGCTCTAGAATAAGCACAATTATATCTAGTCAGTGTGTGTTGCTGCAGGCTCAGGTAAAAGAGGCTGGAAATACTCATGTGTTCTCATAAAAAGCTCCTGGTACTAGGGAGACTGGAGGTTTGATTGAGAGATCTGCTGAATTAATGCTGCCTGAGGGAGGCTCTAGCACTCACTGCTGTGGTTTTCTTTTTATCTTGCTCCACAGATCTTCCTCTGGATTTAGTGGATGGAGAAGCTAGGGACATCCTGAACTCTTCCTGTAGCTCCTGCATTCATGAGTCACCCACATGATCAATACCCAACCAGCTTTTCTTCTAAATACGAGTTCTCAGACTTTTTTTTTTTTTAAAGAAAAAGATTTTGCTTATTTTTATGCAATACTTGCTCTTGCTCTATATTAAACTATTTTATCTGGCTTGATGTTTTCTGTGGTGGAAGAGTTTATTATCTCCCTGCATCAGGAGGAGTTGGATGTGTGCTGAGCTCAGCTTTTCCTTGTCCATCCCTTGCCTGCCCAAGGGAGTAGCTCCAGTTGGTTCCTGATATAAACCAGCACATTTTTCATTAATAGAATGCCTGATTATCCCAGGCTCTGAAGAAGGGGCTGAGGTTTGCCCTGCTAATTTTAAGTCTAGGATGGGGCACATGCTTATCTCAGTGAAGTGCTGAAACTGAGTCATGTGTGAGCCAGAGGCTTAGTGGAGAAATAGGAAATTATCTGGGAAGAAGCTGGCAGCGTGCAGAGCACGTTCCCATGGCAGTAACATTCAGCAAAGAGGTGGGAAGTAAAAGCTCTCCTATTTTTACCTTCCTGTAAATCTTACAGAACTCAAAAAATGGAACTCAGGTTCTGGAGAAAACTTCAGGCCCTGGAAGCAGACACATGACCTCCATCTAGAGCCATTAGTGATTTTGCTTTTTTTTTGGCTTTGGTTGTTGGATTCTGCTGTTGGTTATGGTTTTTTTTTTTCTAACAGAGATGAGATTGTGCTTTTTCCCTGTAGCTTTTGACTTTAGTCAATATCATTTGTGAAATTCTCATGTGTTTATACTTGAACATACTAAACAAATGTTGTAAAGGATGCCCCAAAGGCTTGTGGCCAAACACTTTTTCTGTTTGATGCATCTGACCTCCATGAAACCTCCAAATGATGCAATCAGGTTTTGTTGCTCTGTGGATAACACATCTGAAATAGCAGCTCCTGTGTTAGTTGAGTGTGTGCAGATTGGATGGGGTTTTGTTCTTGGTCCTATTAGGATGTTTTTGGGAGTTCTGTATTTTCTGTTTTCATCAGAAACATTCTAATGTTTCTTTTTCTGATTTTCTTTACTATCACATGATATGATGACAGGTGACATTTTCTGGTTTGGTGGACATGTGATCATTTTTGGGAATTGTAAATAATTGATAACTTCTTGTTTTCCTATCCATTATAAACTACTTATATTTTTCAATAGTTCCTGAAGAAATTGCTTTTTTTTTTTTTTTAATCATCCTAAAAATCTTTTCCTAACTCCTGTCCTTGCTGAGCCAGGTGTCCTTCCTGTCTCTGCACCTGGGAACAACATTAAGCAGGTTTCATTTAAAAATGAAGAGATGTGGGCAACTCAGAGTAAGCGAGGGCTCGGTTTTAGCTGTGGAGAGGCTTTGCAAGGCCATGGGCTCCAAGGCTTTTCCATATGCTCTGGATTTCACACCCTGGTGTGCCATGGGTCATGTTAAAGGCAGCACTTTTGGGATTTGGGTGTAACCTCCCAGTGCCTTTGGGGGAAGAGGGAGAGTTCTGGTGATCCAGGGACCACAGCACTGGGACAGAGAGAATACTCCCAAACTGGCTGGTCTGGAGGTGAAGAAAAGCTGAAGATGGATTCATGCATGCCCTTCCCAGAGTGTTCTCCTTGACAAGACAACATTTCTTAAGGCCTAGAGGTGACACTGCTGTTGTGCTTTCTTTCCTCTTTATAAATAGCAGCTGGTCCAAACCATTGACCTTAAATTCTTTGCATTAATCTCCCCTCACTGTGGCATGTGACACCTCCTCAGAGGCCATATCAGCTGTGCTCCCCCAGATAGCTCAGAAGCCTCTTGCTATGGAGAAGATTGGCTTGGTAAGAATGTGGTGTTGGCAGGCTGAGCCATTTAAAGTTTCTCTTTTGGAATGATGGGAGCAGTTGGGGGGTGTCCCTGCTCTGCTGCTTGTTTAACTCCTGGCAAGTGAAACGCCCTTAGAACTACCCCAGACCCTGACTGAACATAGATTTTCTTGCAATTGCTCCCAAATCCTGGCTGAGATAGCCCAACCCCCTGAACTGTCTGCCCTTGAGAAAGAGGTGCTGCTCCCTGTTTCCATAGTAGCTGCTGGAGGAGCTGAGCAGCTCAGAGAGGCTGATCGTGACCACAAGCCCACAGGAATATGCACAAAACCCGGCAGAGTCGGCTCTGGAAAATCTGCATTTTCATTAGATGACTCAAGGAGTTGGCAAGTGCCTGTGGCAGTGGCTTGGTGGCTGCCAGAGGCTGTCATGGGCTGTGTCACCTGTGCTGAGTGGCCTCTGGTCATGAGGCCTCTGTCCAGTGCTCTGTGGGTGGACATCCACCAAAGAGAAAAGCTGCTAATGCAGAAAAACTCAGTCTTGGTAGTCCTGGGGGATGAATTCAAGGACTAACCAGGCTTGGAGTCTCATTCAGTGGTTTGTCCATGCTGGTTAATCCTTGAATAACCAACAGCCCTCACTCCACTGTTCTGGAGGAGCTTTGCCTTCTGTGCCTCTTTTCTTCCTCCTCTTTCAGTACGAGCAGAAATCTTCCAAGGCTTCTATCAAATCTTAATTATTTCTAATGAAAGCACACACTTATTTTCCCCTCCCCTGAGACCACGCTGTGGCCTCAAGGCAGTGGGAAGCCAAGTGCTGGAAGTGCTCTGCTGTGACAGAGCACAGGGCTGGTGTCACTGTGGTGGGCAGAGGGGAGCCCCAGGCACAAAAAGGATCTCCCCAAACCTGTGGGGATACCAAACCAGGGATTTCTGCTTCCTTGAAGGCTAAAAGAGCAACAAAGAAAAGAGCTTTTTTTCTGGAAAAATAAGGCAAAACCATAACTTTGTCACAGAGGTAGAAAAATTAATTAAATCTCATGTGTGAAAGGCTTTTGCTGTATAATGCTTGGTATTTCAAAATGAGGTCTCAGCCATATCCCTCTGTCTGGATCTATCTCCTGGGAAGGGAAGAACATCATTCCTTTGGTCCTTTTGTGTCACAATGTGGAGGTGACCAGAGGACAAATGCCAGTGGCATCCTGCTGCTGTTGAGCTGGGAAGGGATGGCAGGGCTGGAGTCCATCCTGTGCTGCTGGGTCACATCCTTTGGCTTGCCTGTCCCTCATGGCCACCTCCCTGCCAGGGGCAGAGCTGACTCCATGACCCCAAAATCCTGAGGAACCAGAGCATGGGCAGGAAGGGTTGCTCAGCCCCTACAGGGAGCTGCTCTGGTGTGTTCAGGTGTGGGGTGAGTCTCACAGGGATCCCTGTGAGAGGTGATGGGGGTTGGGAAAGTGCTGAGAACATTGCCTTGCTCCAGATGCTGGCAGCAGGAGTGAGGCTGGGGAAAGGTGAAGGCAGGTGGTTACGGGAGACAGTCTTGGAGAAGACAGGGCAAAAATGCCTTGGGAGGACACCCTAAGTTTTCCTTTCTCACCCTAAGTTAAACGAGGGTGTCCTCCCAAGGCATTTTTGCCCTATCTTCTCCAAGACTGTCTCCCATAGGTGGTGGCACCACCTCTCCTGCCACCCCTTTGCCCAGGGATCAGGGCACTGGGCTCTGTCCCAGCATTCTGGAGCAGAGCTCCCTTCTCCCCTCAGCTGTGGACGTGTCCAGGCTTGGAGGCTGAAATGACATTTTATTTATCCCTTCTTAGTTTTCATGTGTCCCTCGTGCATTGCTTCCAGCATTGCTTACAAGGAAAAATAATCCTGCATGAGGCTTTGGCATGAGTGAGTCTGGGAGTGCCAGGGAAAGTTTTGTTCCTAGATAAATGTCGTGTGGAGCCCCAGGGGCTGGGAAGAGGCAGCTGTGGCTCGCAGGGATGAGCAGCCCTGGGTCAGCAGTGAGTCCATCCCTGTCCCCCCTCTCCCAGCCATGAAGCTCTGGGGTCTTGCAGCCATGGAGAGCAGGCACTCAGTGCTCTGGTTTAACTGACATGGGGGTGTTTGGTCAAAGGTTGGACTCCATGACCTTGGAGATCTTTTCTAGCCTTTGTGATTCCATGATTCTTCCTCTCCCAGGGATGAGCTTGGATGTGACAACACATCTTCCAGCTCTGCACACCTACACGTGCGTGGGCTCAGCTCCCCAGGGGCTCTGTGGTCACTCTCAGCCTATTCCACACCTCACCCCATCCCCTCCTCCTTTTCCTGCAGCTCCCAGCAGGTCACAGAGCTCCTCCTCTGCCAGTGTGTGTCTGTCCCCTGCTGCAGAGCCAGGACTTCTCCTGCCTGTCCTTATCTCATGCAGGCTCTGTGCTGCCTGTGTTGGGACTCTTGTGTTCCCTGAAAGGAGATAAGCTCAAGTGCTGGGGCTCCACTGCTGCTGCTCTGGCCTGGGCTGCAGTTCTGCCTCCTCACAGACCCATCCCAGCATGGGCAGAAGCAGTGAGCCCCCCTTCACCCCCCTCTCTCAGAGCAGGGTGCTGCAGTCACTGCCACTCAGGGCTCCTCACAGAACCTCTCTGGAGGTGCAGAGGTGAAAGGGAAATGTGGGACAACCCCAAAGTTATGAATCATGACTCTCCATGTTTGGGTTCTTCACAGAATCAGGGAATGGTTTGGTGGGGAAGGGACCTTAAAGCCCATTTCATTCCACACCTCCAACTAGACCAGGTTGCTCCAAGCCCCGTCCAACCTGGCCTTGGACACTTCCAGGGATGGGGCAGCCACTGGGCACCCTGTGCCAGGGCCTCCCCACCCTCATAGGGAAGGCCTTTTTTCCAGGACTTTACAACCAAAAGCTTTGTGGGAACCAATTTACAAAAGTTACTAAAGGTAGCTCTGAGAATCTCAGTGCAGGTTGTTTCAGGAGCTGTTACAATCACGTGTCAATTCATGGCACTGTATTTTTATTTTATTTTTAATGGGTGCTTCAACGTTCTTCAGGGCATTGCTAAAAATGTTTTGCTTTAAAACTTGAAAACATGAACGAATGAAAGGAGTATTTGCAGCTGCTGCACATTAACAGTTTAAGGAGATGTGAGAGAAGAAATAGGGAACAAAACCTGATTTGCATCAGCAGAGGAAAGTCCCTGCAGAGTTTCAAGAAGGAACTGTGGAGGTCAGAGGGTTTCTTCAAATGAAGGAACTGTTGCCTCAGTCTGCTTAAAACTGAGGTTAGAAAATCACAAAACTAAGGGACAAAACTTGCAGAAAGGCAAAGTTTGAGACGTGCTGCAGTCAAGGATTGGTGTTACCTGAAGAACAGGGCTCCAGCATCACCAGGGCTGTGCTGGGCTCAGCAGCTCATGACCTTCCCTGTGCCCTCCTCATTCCTCTCAGGGGCTTTTCCAGTCTCCCTGGGCAGGGAGAAGTGACCGGGAGCTTTCGGCTTTTCCAGGATCTCACCAAAGCAGCTGGGAGTTGGCTGTGTCCCCTCCCCACCCCTCCCTCCAAAACTGGGACATCTAAATTTAACCTGCTATCAACAGATGAGGCTGGAGTGTTTCCACTGTGGAGAGGAATCCCACTCAGAATCTGTCCTCTCCCCTGCTCAAGCTCCATCCCTGCACATTCCTTTCCTCGAGCTGGGAGTTTCCTTCCTCCTCCTCCTCCCCACCTGCACTTGTTTGTGTCACTGCCACGGCACTGTTACCACAGCAGGTCCTTGGTGCTTTTTGGAGAAGCTTTGATGCTGCTTTGCCAGCTGGATCAGAGACCAGCAAAACTTCTCCTAGACCAAAAAATTATGAAAAGGAGAAACCCGTGTCTTGCTTGGGCAGAGCCGGTGGGATGGGAGCCTGCGGTGGGGTCGGGCTGTGGCAGGAGGAGCTGGAAGGTGCCAGTGGGGCCCTGAGGATTTAAGGGATCAGCAGTGGAGCTGTGCTGGCCTCTTGGCCAGGCACCCCCTGCTCTCCAGAACTCATGTCAGCACTTTCCTTTACTGGAAAGCAAACAAAACCTGAACACGAAAATCTTCGGGGGCGGGCAGTGAATAATGGAATGAGTACAGGTGATGTTTGAAAACCAGTCACGGACTGCAGCAGCTTTCACCCTCTCCTCTGCCCGGGGCTCTGCGGTGCTGCCTCTCTCCAGAGGTGGCATTTTCAGCGAAAATCCGACCCGGTTTTTGCTAAATAAGCGAACGGAGTCAGGAAACCGCAGCCGCTGCCGGCGCCCACCAGCGCAGCTCCGGCCGCCCCGAGGTGCACGGCAGGCCGGGGATGAAAAATGCAGGATGTTGGCTGGTGTTTTTCACCAGAAACCTCCTGGCTCTGTCTGCTGCAGCCCAAGAGCTGACACGGAGAGAGAACTGGTGGTAAAGAGGGTGCTTATCGCTGCCTCGAAACGTGAGCGCAGAGCCATTTGTTTAAAAACAGCCACCGCCCAAACGACTCCAGGCAGACGCGTTTGAAAATTTCACTTTATTTCTCTGTCTGTTATAAAAGCAGGGTTTTGTATTTTACATCTCTGTAAGTGTCCAGACTCGGTACATCTTGGTTTTGTTTTCACAGTATCTCTGCAAGACCAAGGACGATTCTTATTGCTGCGCCGGGAGCCAGGGCAGGAGGGTCGGCGGTGCCTCGCCTTCCCCCGGGCTGGACAGGTCCCTACCCCTCCCCAAGGCTGCTGAGGGTCTGTACTGGCTCCCCGAGGGGCTGCCCCTCTCCTCCCACGCTCATCTCGGTGTCAAGGGTAGGGAAGGAGAACCACGAGGTTCACAACCCACTCGGCGCCTTGGCCGTGCTCAGCAGCCCCTGGGTGCAGGTGAGGGGCTGGGCCAGGGCTGCTGCTCACCCTGGACCACAACGGGGCTGTGACAGGGATGGCCAGGCTGCACTCTGAGCCCCTGTGGGGATTTGGGTCTATAAAGAGCTGAGAGCATCACTGATGGGAAGGGTGAGGCAGAGACACGCTCACGTTCATCCGTGTATCCCGTGTCAGTGCCCCAACACCTTCCAATGTATCCTTTGTGTATTCCTGGTTCTGCAAAAAGCTGCCAGAGAAGGAGCTTGATTCACCTCTGCTCATTTATCACTCTGCCCTGGGTCCCCAGACATTTAAGTCCCCACTGGAACCCTGTCAATCAATCCCTGTTCTAACCACATGAACATTAACCAGCCTTAGCAACAGCGGTGTCTTAGAGCCCCTGTTACTTCCAGCCATCCTTCCTGTTATAGACAATCTGTCCCCATCAGTTTTGTAATGAAGCAGCATTGGAAAAACATCACTTTTAATCACAATGCATGAAATCTCCAAAGAGGCAGCATCACTCTCTCTGCCGTGTCTGGTGATGCAGATGGAGGTGAAGGGGCACGTTTTGACCTAGGCACGGGATAAAGGCATTCTTTGGGAAGGGAGAAGTCCATGCAAAGCCGACCCCAAAGTGAGATTTGAATTTTGTATTTACTGCTTAGCTGGGTCCGTTCAGTGCAACAGGACAAATTAGCCAGGAGGTTACTATCAAATTGCATGGATGTATCCAGTCCACCAGGTAGAGGGAAGAGGAGGAACCAGATTTACTTAATGCACTAGGAGACTAAGTCCAACACACAGCTAAGTGGAAAAGGACGTAGGTGTTCCCTGAATGTGGTTTTTGGTGACTGAGAAGAAATCTTTCCTTGGAATTTCTTTGTGCAGCTATTAAGACAACTGGGTCCGATTCCTTCGACCCAGGCTGACATCAGTGAGAACTGTAAGTACTCAGCACCTGGAGACAAAGTGAATGCCAGACACAAATCCCCCTTCTGCTCCCACCCATGGGACTCAGCAGCAGCCAAGATGCATGAGAGCATGATCAGCTATTCACCCACAGCTCACAGATTGTCCTCTTCTGCATGTATTGCCTCGGAGAAAATACAGACAAGTCCCAAAGGGCTGTGCCAGTGGAGCTATAGTTGGATCTGAATCCAGGTAAGAAAACGGAGTTTAATACAGAGAGTGACTGTGCAAGTCCAAGTCTCCCTAGCTTCATCCTTTATAGTCCCAAAGCCGAGATTGAGGCACCCTTTGGCTCGTGGATTTGGGTTTGATCCAGTCCAGTTGTTTGCAAGCCGGACTTCCCACCTCGGAGCTCTGCCCATGGAAAGGAGCAGCTCTGTGGCTGAGCATCTCTGAAAGCCAGTGGATGAGGAGGGTGGGCTCCCCTGGGGACAGGGGAATGGCTGCAGAGCCCCAGGATCCTTGTTTGCTGGTTTGGGGCTGTCTTGGTGGGGGACACAACTTCAGGGCGTGCGTTCCCCAGGCAGGGGGTGGTGTTGAACCCGTTGCCAAAGGAGGTGGTGTGGCTCTGGAGAAGTGAGGAAGGAGAATTTCTTGCTGGTAACGTCCTGTGTGGAAGATGAGGATAGGAATAGCAGCTAATTGGTGCCTCTCCGAGGGGAGAGCCTTTTGAGCAGCGTGTGTGGGGTTGTGAGACCTGTTCAGACCAGCTCAGCAGGGCCAGGCTTGTACCTGGCATGCAGAACTCTTCTTAGTCCCAGCTCTTGAGGCAAGTTGTTAATAGGAGGAAGAAATATTTTCTGGGGGAAGGAGCTGCAGAGGGAAGTGATCTGCCTCAGGCCATGTGCTGGAGCAGGGCAGATCCTCCACTCCCCATCCTGTGCCCTGACCTCAAGATGCCACCTCTACCACAGAACTTCCCCTGCCTTCAAACCCGTCCCTCCCATTCAAAAGGCTTTTCTGCCTCACCCTCCTCTGCAGAAGAGCATCTGGTTATCTCAGCAGCAATCTGGTCCTTATTAAAACCTACAGGTTTCACCTCCTCCTCCAAATGCTCCTTCCTCACTGAGGTTCCACACCCAGGGCTCAGGTGTTGCCCTGCCTGCACCTTCTCATGTGTTACCCTTTGCTACAGTGGATGTTTGTGCCATGACAGACAGGGACAGTGTCATGGCCCTGCCTGTACCTCCTTCCTGACAGTCAGGTAGATCATGAGGTCATTGGGAAGAGAATGATCTGTGAATCCCAATGTGATTTGTTATCACAGAAGGAAGAGTTTTCCTCAGCTCTTGCTGTTTTTGCCAGGAGTGGGTCCCTGTGATTTTCAGACGTGGCTGCTCCTGAACTACAGATCTTGCTGGGTAGACTGGGTGGGTAAGATCTGCCCTCGCTGACACCTGTGTGTCTCCAGTGACTTCAGAAGGATCCTTTTGACACCCTGCTCTTTGTACAGCACCCTCATTGGGATTTCACAGCAAACGGGGCCACAGAGCTTCACCCGACAGCAGCAGGAGCACGACCCACGAGAAGGTGAGGCTGTGGGCTAGCTGGGAAAACATCTGTGTGTCCTAAAGACAAACCCAGTGGGACATCCCCCCCGTGGTTGGTGTTGACTCCCAGGGCCACAATTCCAGCTGTGAGGTTATTCCCTAGTGAACTGCTAACGGGAGGCTGAGATCACCACGGGTGAGCAGCACAAGGAGCTTCCAACCCCTCCTGCAAAGCAGAGAGGTGGCCTGGGAGCTCCCCCTCGAGAGCCATCCGACAGCAGGGTTGTTATTTGCATTGCTTTGAAACTGAGATTATTTCCGTGCTTCCTTGTTCCAGGTTTTAAAAAGAGGAAGATTTTCTTGCTTCTTCCAATTTCATGCCCTTTTCGTCCATCAGCCCATGCCACGCTGACAATCTATTCCTTGTTCCAAAACTTTTTCTCCAGAATTCTGTAGAAAGGACATTCTGCCTGGTGGTGTTTTTGTTGGTTTTTTTTTTCAAACATAGCTTTAAGGCAAAAGTTTGGCAATGCAAAGCAAAGTCTACATAAGGCCGCATGACTTGGATTTGCAACTCAGAACCTTACAGCTTAAAAAAAAATACCTTATCTTAAATAGTCAACTTTTTGCTCCAGGAACTTGTTTCATTCTCAACCAAAAAGAAAAAAAAAAAAATTAAAATCCCAAATAAAATGTTCTCATTGTTCTGGGCAGTTCTGGACAAGCTAATGAGACTGAAGTTCAAACGGGAACTAAAGTAGGGAAGAAAAAAAAAAAGCTATAGGGTAGACATCAGTGTTAGTTTCTTCCCTTAGGAATCCAGTGATGAGACAGACCCAGTCCAAGGTCTCCTCTTTAGCTTTAGCACAGTGAAATCCGTCCCAATGGGAGAAGGTAGAATGGTTGCATTTGTTGAATGAATAAAAAGTGCATTTTGATTTTGCTCAGATTATACGTGTGTATCCTAATACCTAAGTGATTGTTTTGCTTCGGGTTTCGTTTTCTCCCTCTCGGTGCCGGGACGCCAGGTGTGTATTATCGATGTTTGGGGGGTATCACCACGAGTGGTGCTCCATCCTTTGGCCTCCACATGAGTACCTGAGCATCATTGGCATTGGGTTTGACAAGGGCACTGGGTGGTATTGGCTCATTCTTGCTGAGGACCTGGGGCTGCTCTTGAGCAGAGGGCTCCTGCAGCTTGGCACGCTGCCCCAGGGGCCTGCTGGGGTTCACCTCGATGCCCAGCCTCATGCGCCATTTGATAGTCTGCAAGGTCACCATCTCGTTGGTGGCCGTGTTGGTTGCCACCAGCCAGGTGGTGAAGCTCTGATCCCGGTGGATGCTCGTGAGCTTGGCCACGTTGCTGTCGCTGACGGGCACCGCCCACGTCACGCTCGGGTAGAAGTTGTCGTTCATGCTGATGTTGAACTTGGACTCCTTCTTGGTGGGACCCACGATGGTGCAGGTTTCTGTGGTGTTCCCATACCAGGGATAGTTCACCCCGTCTGAGTCACTGATGGCCTGGATTTTACCGTCCAGTAGATCTGGAAGCTCCCAACTTGACCTGCCATAATCAATAGCAAATTATGGATAATGCATTAATTAATTAGTTTAGAAACATGCCGGACTTTAGAAAGGAGAGGGAAGAGCTGTGATGCATTACCTCTCCAGCTTTTACTGGAATTTGTGCTCTTTGTGCCGTGCTGCTCAAAGAGCTCATCCCTGCCATTAAAAGCATCCTTCTCATCCTGCTCTCAATCCGTTCATCCCCTAAATTTCTCTCTGGATGAGCCACTGTCCCTCCCCGCTGCCTGCCTGGCGCTGGAAGTGTAACCCATCCTCCTGCAGCCCTTGGAAGGGCCCAGCTGGAGGGCTGCACTCCAGGCTCTGGGCTGGGGATGGTGTTACAGTAATCAGAGAGCTCGAGCTGCTTGTAAAACTGCCCGCGCCGCTCACCTGCGAGAGGGACAGAAAGGTCAGAGTTTCCAGCAGGAATATAAGTGAAAACAGTCCCCTGTCACCTTGTACTGCTGATTCACTACTTGGAGTGGGTTTTTTCATTAGCTTCCAATGTAATTTTTAAGATTAGATTTGCCAATAGAAGCAAACTGCTGTAAATGTCTCAGAAGAAGGGTTGGATGTTTGCTCTGAGGAGGCACAACCACAGATCACTTGCTCAGTGCACAGCAGCTGTTTTAAGGACAGTCTTTTAAAAACCAGGCTGGCAGAGGTGCCTCTCGTGTACCTTCTCCCTCCTGCTCATGAATCAGCACCACCCTCCACCCAGGGATGATGTCCCAGCCATCGAGGTGGCAGCAGGGGCTGGGTGGCAGCAGCAGGGGCTGGGTGGCAGCAGCAGGGGCTGGGTGGCAGCAGAAGGAGCTGGGTGGCAGCAGAAGGGGCTGGGTGGCAGCAGAAGGGGCTGGGTGGCAGCAGAAGGGGCTGGGTGGCAGCAGCAGGGGCTGGGTGGCAGCAGCAGTGGTGTTTTCACCTGACCCTGCCATAGGACTGGCTGTGCTCCAGTCCCCCAGCCTTGTGGCTCCCTGCTGCAGGCTGGGACATGGGAAATGATTTATCTTGGAGAGACACAGAGGGGACGCCCTGAGGCTCGTCAGGGTCAGGGTGACTGTGCAAGCCTTTCATAAGTCTGGTGCTGCAGCTTAAAATAGCCCCTTGATTGCAGAGGAGGCTGTGGCTGGGGGTACTGGTCGGCCTGGCTGGCTCTTACACAGCTTTGGGATGAGCTGCTCTGGCCAGGGCTGATGTGACTGTCTCATAAGGCTGTTTTGACTGTTAATTAGTTAATGACCGTGAAGTGCCTCCATGTTTGTACCCGCTGGATCGTTCAGCACTTAGCTGTGTCTGGCTCTGGCTAGAGGATACCACGGGGGATTTAAAGGCCTCATTTATCTTTTTTCCATGTGAGCAGGGGGTCCTGGCAAACACCTCCCCAGCGGGAGATGAAGTGTGAGACAGGACGTGGGGTGCCCCGGGGCTGCAGGGATGCCGGGAGCAGCGGGAGCAGGGGGGATGCTCTGAGCATCAGGACCGGGGGATGCAGGGATGCTCTGAGCCGCAGGACCAGGGGTTATGCAAGCACAACATCTCCCTGCACAGATTTACAGGCTGCTGTCAGCTCCAGCACCGCAGCTGCAGCAATCCCTTCCTCCCGAGCTCATCGCCAGCAGGCAGAGGGAGTCCTTTCCCTGGAAGAAAATTTTTAGTGAAGGCAGCCAAAAGGAGATCCCTGAGCAGTCCTGCCAGGACCCTTGTGCACTGCAGAGATGTTTATGTGCTCTGCTCTGCAACCCGGAGTCATCCTGGCTCACACCCCTCTCGCCCTTCAGGCAGAGATGGCTCTGGGAAGGCTCGGGGAAGGCTCAGGGGATGCTGGGTGACCCAGCCCTCCCTGATGGATGAGTGGAGGTCGTGCTCTGCAGCCCCCACCCCTCACTGCTGCACAGCCCAGCTGTGAAACCCCATCTGGGGGCTCTTCTCTGCCTTTCAGCTGCTGGCTCAGGATTACTTTCCATTCAGACAGTGGCTGGCACTCAGCCTGGCTGTCACCCAGGGCTGAGATGTGACAGTCCTGGAGGTTGACTCTGAGGTGACAGGCGTGGTGCAGGCACAGCATCTCTGCAGGTACCGAGGTGCCAAACCAGGAGCAGAGATGCCACAGAGGGTGACAACCCTCCTGGGCTGCTCCAGCCCACTCAGATCAGAGCTGGAGAGTGAATGGCAGGAGAACCTGGCAGACTGTGCTCAGGCCCTTTAAGATCTGCTTGTCCCCATCTTCATTCCCAGTGCCCCAGGTCAGTATGGAATTGCAGGAGCTTCTCAGGAATTGCCCAGGATTCAAACAAGAGCTGTGTCAGGGCCTCAGCAGGATGGTGCTTGCAGAGCCTGCAGCATCTCGGGACAAAGCTGAGCATGGCTGGGCTCAGGGTGGCCCAGGAGGGCACCCAGCTTGAGGAAAGGCATGGGCAGGAATGGGGAAGGAGAAACCAGCCTGTGTTTCTTCACAGAGCACGCTGTGCCTAATTCTAGCCAGTGTGGTTAACCCCAGGGTTTCAAAACCATCATGCTTCATCTGCTCAGCTTGGAACAAGCAGAAAAACGAGGCCTCATGGTGATCCCATGACTGGAGCAGAGCAGAGGCTGCTGGTGGCTGCTGCTGGTGGCTGCCCCTCTCCTGATGCTCCAGCAAAGCCTCTGTGCCAGCCAGGCTGGCAGCCTCTGCTTGCAGAGAGTGTCCATGTTAAATAATATGCCAACAGCTGGGTGATTTTGGAAAGAATGCTGTGGAATGATCTTTGGCTGCATCAGCATGTTCCTCTGGTAGTGTCGAGCCAAGGAGAGACCAGAAAGTGCCCAGTAAACACTTTGCTGACAATAGCAGGAAGGAGGCATGAAAAGAAACCAAGCTATCTGGTTTCGTGGGCTCACTGATCAGCTCCAAGATCAGTAGGTTCTGGCTTATAACACTGACAAGCCTGTTTCTGCCTCTTCTGAAACCTTCAGAGCCAGTGTGGGCATCAGCAGAGCCTGGAGCTGCCAAAAAACCTCTCTTAACAAATGTCTTCTTGCTACCAGAAGGAACTTTGAGCTATTTCTTGTGGTACAAGTGGAGCCCTGCTGCTGACAGCCAAGCAGCTTTATGTAGGTTTTAGCTTCCCAGTCCTCATTCAGACACTTTTTTTCCTATTCTGTCACTCAGAATGAATCCCCCAGCTCACCCTGAGCTCCCAGATGTCCATCCCACAGCACCCAGCAGGGCAGTGACAGCAAACCCAGCACAGCAGCCTCCAGCCCTGGGCATCCAGCAGTGGGGGAACATCCAGGTAACCTTTCCAGACAGGCACCAGGCACTATTGCATCCTCAGCTCTAATTGCCTAAAGCCAGCTCCTAATTAGTCACAGGCCAGATGGACTTGCACAACCTTCTGCTGTCCAACACCTTCCTCTCCAAGCTCCCTAAATAAGAGCAGCCCCTCTGGGACACAGCCCCTGCTTGGTGCATGGACCCAGGGCCATGTGTGGGTGGAGGGAAACTCTGTCTCAGGCATTTCACATCCCTGCTCCTGCCTCCCTCCACCACTGGCCTGCACTGGGGACTCACTGAGAGAAAGAAAACCTGATAGCCAGAGCTGCTTAATTTTAAATTCTCCTTTACAGTGCCTCTCTCACCTTTTCCAGCACGTCAGGCAAGTCAAGGCAGGGTTAGAGTGAAGAACAGGAAGGAAATTTAAGATGTTGCTCCCCAGCTGACAGAGCTGTGCTGCTGTGGTCCCTCTTCCTCCCACCCTCCAGCTGTGTGTTCCTGCCTCATCTCTTGAACCTGCAGCAGTGTTTGATGGCTGGGTCAGGGAGCAGAACTAGCACAAAACTGGCATTAGGAAAAAGGGAACAATTTCTGCTGGTTTAGGGGAGCAGACTCAAGCCCAACTGGACAGCCCATGCAACTGGGCTGAGGTGGGTGCTCACAGCACAAGTGAGATCAGGAGCCACTGCAGGGCAGCAAAGCCTTTTCCTTTGAATCCCTGGAGGAGTAAATTCCCACAGTGAACTGACCTCCCTTCACTTTCTTTGGAAAAGATACCCTTGTGGGTTTTTTGATTGTGTCCTCCCTCCTGGGGACTGGGGGTTTATTCTCTTGACAAGTTGAGTTCATTATGTCCCTGCTGCAGGGCATGGAAGATTTAATCTCACCAGGGAGAGATGCCTGGGAAGATGAAGTGATGATGCAAGTGCCCCATCGGGTCTTCCAGGGGGAGAAACATCCACAGGAAAATTTCTCCAGATTCTTGGCTGATCCTATTCCAACTCCAATTTATTTATCTCTCTCTTTTGCATATCTCCATCTGCACAGCTTCTTGCACATCTCCATGGAGATGAAGGAGGCTGGGTGATGCCATTCCAGCATGGCCCAGTGCTGACACAGGTTCCACCAGGTGCAGAAACCAGCACCCACCCCAGGAGCTGCCAGCAGGGACCTGGTCCAGCTGCTCCTGCACAGCTCACAGCTCTGGCCTGGTCCTGATGCCTCTCTCTGCACAGCAGCATCCTTCCCTAAGGACAAGGGTAAAATCCTGCATGGGAGGAACAGCAATACCAGCCTTGGGTGAACAGGAGTTCACCTAGCCCTGCCCAGAGAGGGGTCAGAGAGCACATCCACACCCTCATGCTGGGGGTCTTCATGTTCCCTGCAGCATCCACTGACTCACATGCAAAGTAATGCCAGCACTTATGTGTTAGCTGAGCTCTAATTCTCTCCCTTTAAATTTAAAAACGCTGCATTTAGCCCCCAAATTGTCAGTGCCACTTAAAACGTGCGTGTCTAAATTATCCCCTCTGTAGCTCCCATCCCTATAGCAGCATTATGCACAGCTCCATCTGCTCCAGTATTTCTCAGCTGTTTCCATCCTCAGTGTAATGGCCAGCTTATGCACAGCTAACAACTTCCCAGCAGAGAAGTGAAAAATTAATCCAAAGCCTGCTGTAAGTATTGGTGCTTCGGTTGGATGACTGATTTTTGATTATTTGGGGGTTTTTGTTTGCCGGTCACCACAGGGGTTAAAAACATGGATGTGGCAGTAGCCTCTCCCTGCCATGGAAAGCTGGGACTCAGTTGGCATCAATCGATGCAGCTCTGTGGAGGTCAGTGGGATTACATCGGGTTACACCAGCTAAAGCCTTGGCCCATCCTTTCTCTTGGGTTTGTGTCCTGTCTCTCTCTCTCTCTCTCTCTCTCTCTGTAATGGTCTTCCAAGCCCATGTTTCAATGGAATTGAAGAGGCCTTTCCTCCTAAATGCCTTTATTTATAGCCTTCAGATGGCAATGAGTCTCTAGAAAGAGAGTGCAGCAACAGAGCAATTCCTGCTTGTGTTCGGGTAACTTTTTTTTTCTTCTTTTTTTTTTTTTTTGGTATTAGTTAAATGTCAATGAATCTCCTAGGGAAAAATCTTTGTTTCCATGATTTTCTAGCTAAAAGCTCTCATACATAGCTGCAGTGTTTAATTCTACCAGTTTACAGCAGCAGCTACTATGCCTTTTTTTTTTTTTTTTTTTTTTTCTTTTATTTTTTTTTTCTTTTTTTTTGCCCCTCCCAAGCTCAGTCAAGGGCAGGCTGTACCAAATCCTTGTTTTAAACACAGGGCAACTCAGGTGCAGGGAAATAAAAGGCCACGCTGAGGTTTGCAGCCCAGAGCAGCACTGGCAGCATCACTCTGTGAGGACTGTGCCCAGTCCCCTCTATTTCAGTGCCTCTGAGCTGTATTTATTTAAAGTGGACTTTTCTATTTTCCTTTGCAGCTGGTGCCTAAAGACAGGATTCCTAAATGAGCCTGAGAATTACACATGCAAATCCCAAAGGCCTGGGATTGGGAACATCCGAGCAACAAATTGTCCTTGCTAAAGATGCTGCTGGAGCCAAGAAAGCCTACAGATTTCGGGCCTGCTGTAAATACTTTTCAAATCAAGATCAGCCTGCCTGCACTGCTGCTGTTTGCCAGGTGCCAGTTCGCTTCTCAGGAAACTTTCTGCTTGAGCAGAGAGGGGACACGGGGACAGGAGGGGGGGCTGCTGTCGCCTCGGGCTGCTCCTGCCGTGCCCTTCCCTCCGTGTTGATGCTGAACCCGAGCTCAGAGGCAGCGGGGAGGGAAGGAGGGCCGGGCAGTGCGTGCAGATGTTCGGGTCTCAGGAAGGCGCTGCATTAACTCAGTCCTGCTCTCCAGCCCGCCGTGGCCCCCTCCTCCCTCAGCTCTCCTCATTCAGGGATGTTTTAAGCTGCCCAGACTGACCCTCAGAGGCTGAGCCAGCATCTCCCTGGCTCGGGGCACTCGGGATGAGCAGGGAGAGGATTCTCAGAGCTGACCTTGCCGTCCTTGCTCCCTCACCCCCAGGGACTGGGCAGCAGCAGCAGCTCCAGGCACTGACCCATCTGCCAGCCCTGGCTCTGCGGTCAGGCTCTGTCCCCGTGCCTGGACAGACACATTGCTGCTGCACCTGTGCCCAGCACTGTGAGTTGCAGAATTGCTGCTCTGTGCAGGCATCTGGGGATCAGGTGCTGGGGTGATTTAGCAGTGGGCCAAAGCCTGCAACGTTTGGAGAACAAGCTGGTGGGGGACTGGGGAGAGATGACTTTTCTTGGCAGGGAGGTGACACTCTGATTTGACTCATTCCTGTCTCACTATGACTGTCTGACCAGTAACACGGGGACTCTTGGTGTGCAAACAGCCCCTGGATTCCTCCCACCTCACATATATACCCACATATTCCCTTTCACATTACCCATGAAGGAGAGTAATGTGAAATTCTCTCCCTGCTCCAAGGTGATGCAGATGGTTTAACTACCAACGGGTTAAATCCAGCTTGTGCTTTCCCGTGGGCTGCCTGCTACTGTGGGCAAAGCAAGCAGGATTCCTCCTGTGACGTTAAATGTGCTCCCAGAGCTGGTGGGCTACCGAGCTCCCAGCCACAGCTCACTGCAGCAGCAGCAGCAGCAGCAGCAGAGCACACCAGGGACGGCTCCATGCCACAAGTGTCAGCCCTGGGCTCTCCCTGGGGCTCCTCAATGCGCAGTTTTGGGATGGGGAGGGATGCAGGCAAGAGGAGCTGGAGGTCAGGAGAACCACTCGAGTCAAACATGTAGCAAAGCAGGGGTGGCAGGGCTGCTCCCTGGGTTTCAGGATGTCCTGTGCAGCCCAAAGGCTGTTGTGGAACAGTGCTGCTTTTGGGCTCCCACCAGAACAAGTGGGGATTGGTTGGGGCTTGGGCAAATTCCCACTCGAAGAGAAGAACACCCAGCGCTTTAAAAGGGCAGGGACAAGCTCTCCTGTATTTTAAACACATGGCAAAGTCCTGTTAAGTTTCAGAGGGGCTGGGTTTTTAAATATGGATTATAATTTTTGGCTTAATCCACCATCTCCCAACCAGGCCACGGTCCCGCCGCTCCCTCTTCCCGCCAGGCAGACGCACCCGCACGCGCTCTTGGAAACACTTACATTCCCTGGTCCCCGTAGTGGTTGTAAAATTCCATGTGGCTGCAAGCCTGGATCCAGCCCACGATCCAGGTCTCCTTCTTGGGAAGAGGGGGCACCAACACTTGGGCAGAGGCTCGGAAGTGAGGGGTCCGGTAGCGCAGGACCACGCTGGAGGACTCGTCAATGCTGGTGGGAATGGGATCAATGGAGGCTTTGACTTCAATCACCGAAATGCTTTCCCGGAAAACTTTGGATTTGCAGCTAATACTCTGAATACAGCCCATGGCATACCCCGAGTACAGTCTGACGCAGCTCCTAGGGTACTCCAGCAATCCTGGGGAATATTAGGCATTGAAATTATCTGGTGCTAGATCAATTACAGATCTTCTTGGTTTGTAATTTCAAAACTGATATCCATAGGATAGAAAATTCATCGTGTGAAGCCTTCATTCGAGTATCTGTCTTACAAGTACTGCTTCTATTTTTGAGGTTAGCTGCGCTTCAGAAGCAAAAGGGCCTTCAAAATTTTTTCCCCTTTTAATGACCCATTAAATCTCTTGCTCAAACAGTCTTTGGGTTAAAAAAAAGTCTCTTGAGTTCAATAAATAAAGGTGGTGTTCTTTGCTGATATATTTAGTCCTTCCTTTGCTCAGATGCAGTCTGTCATTCACCATCAAACATAGGACTAGCCGGTATTTCCCTTTATTCTTTGGATGAAAAGCAGAATGTTGATAGACACATCTATATAAATAATGAAATAGTTTTTAGCCCCAGCTTGTCACAACCGGTGTGGATTTCCACTTCCTGACTTGCAGTTGTTCATAACTTCCTTTCGCACAAAATTACAATAATAACAGAAAGAAACGACGGCTGGAAAATGCAAAAAGTCGCCAAATCTCCGATTCTGGAGGCTCCTCCGCCAGCGATGTCTGAGCTTTGGGGATTAATTTTTTTTTGTTTTTTTCCTCTCCCTTAGAAATAGCCGGACGCAGAGGGAAGCGGCCGCGGTGCCGGTGGGGCCGGCGGCTCCGGGAGCGCAGCGGGGCAGGCGGCGATGGAGCCTCCCCCGCGCCCGCCGGGGC
>WBNO01008732.1:207402-240692 GCA_013400575.1 Peucedramus taeniatus
CGGGTCCGGGCCCCCCCGCGCCCCCCGCCGCCCTGTCCTCCCTCCTTCGCCCGGGCCCATCCCTCCCCCTGTATTTCGCTTTTAAACTGCAGCTGTTGAAGCTAAACCTCCTTTGCAAAAAACAGCATTTCCTCCCACATGTCCGTGAATTGTGGGTAATGTAGTTTTTTAAAATTTGATTTTAGAAACGCTTTTTTTCTCCCCCCCCCGCCTTTATTATTATTATATTTTAATTTCACTGCAACGTGCTTTTTCTTGGGTTTTCAGATTAAGATTTTCCTCTCCCGGATGAAGCCTGCTGGGTAGATTTGGTGCCAACCAAAGGGCACCAGAGGGGATGATCTCCTTATTTGCAGAACCTGTAGCCCTAGGTTGGATGGACTGTGATTCCAACAACGAATAATGCAAAGCTCTCCGTAGGAGCAGTGGGACTCGGGAGCAGCTGGAAAAGGGAGTGAGAAGCGTCTGAGGCAGCGGTGGCCTGTGGGAAAGTTGTAAACTCCTATTAAAGGCAGTTTTAGGGGTAATGTTGCCAGCTGGTCCTGCTGGCCATCAGCTGGATGAGGATCTGAGCACCAGGGGAGGTGAAAGTTTTGGCTTTTCAGCAATAGCTGATGGACATCAGCTCATCAGCTGGGTGAGTGTCTGTCGTTTGTTTCTAAATAGGAAAGCTGGGGAAATGAGAGGTAAAAATCTCTTTGCTGGTGCTGCTTGTGGTGTGGCACAGCAGCACAGAGCTGCTGTAAATGTCTTTTAGTCCCAGGCTGGATTAGCCCTTAGCAGGCAGGAGAGACCTGAGCTACCAGGGGATCCTAACAAGTGAATATCACAGGGTGAGGGGAGGCAGATTTGCTCCTTTCCACCCACAGCAAGTGGAAAAAACATGGGTTTTGACAGTTTATTATCATGTTTTTCCTCCTCACGTGTTTCTCGAAGCATTGAGAAGTATTTATTTTAAACTTCCCAGTTGCTGTGAAAGGCACAATTTAGTCACTAGTCCTGTGACAGAGAGAAACACTAAGAACCTGCTCGAGTTACAAGCCACTTACTATCATGTAGTACCGGGAAGAATGAAATTAGCATCTTCCGAATGAAATATCCAGCAGCCTCCAGAAGGTGCTGAAATCCTTTGACATTTCCAAGACTCTTTCACACTTTTCAAACAAGCTTGTCACAGTTTCCCAGAGCATCATGAGTCTGGTGAAACTGCATATTCTGCAACTCCAGTTTCACTGAAGCTTCAGCCAGGTCTTGCTTCAACTTGGCTGTCTCTGGTGCTCTGGTCAACTAGAAAATTGCATTATCTCATTCTAATTAAATCAGCTCTTCAGCTGGAGTTTTCCTTTGGTTTTGGTCGTGCCTGTCTCCATCACGCCGCTGTGAGTGATTAAGGCATTAGCACATCCCACCCGGCTTTTTTTGTCCCTGTAAGAATCCCGTGCAGGGTTTGCTGGATGCACTTTGGTTGTTCCTATAAGAATTCCATGCAGGGTTTGCTGGATGCAATTTGGTTGTCCCTATAAGAATTCATTCCATGCAGGGTTTGCTGGATGCACTTTGGTTGTCCCTATAAGAATTCCATGCAGGGTTTGCTGGATGCAATTTGGTTGTCCCTATAAGAATTCCGTGCAGGGTTTGCTGGATGCAATTTGGTTGTCCCTATAAGAATTCCATGCAGGGTTTGCTGGATGCACTTTGGTTGTCCCTATAAGAATTCCTTCCATGCAGGGTTTGCTGGATGTACATTGCTTGTTCCTATAAGAATTCCATGCAGGGTTTGCTGGATGCACTTTGGTTGTTCCCTATAAGAATTCCATGCAGGGTTTGCTGGATGTACATTGCTTGTTCCTATAAGAATTCCATGCAGGGTTTGCTGGTTGCAATTTGGTTGTTCCTATAAGAATTCCATGCAGGGTTTGCTGGATGCACTTTGGTTGTCCCTATAAGAATTCCATGCAGGGTTTGCTGGTTGCACTTTGGTTGCAAGTGCTGCTTCTTTGGCCAGCTGCTGGCAGAGGTTGGGATGCACCAACGCTGCCGGTGAATCGCAGAGAGAGGGGATGGAGCTGTCTCTCCTGTCCCACCCACATTCCAGCGCGGTTTGCCTGGCCGTGCTGGCCACTGGCACCACGTGTGGCCATGGCTGTGCAGGGAATTGTGGCCAGCAGCCCTGCAGGCAGGGTGGGCAGGGCAGCGGGGAGCACAGCCGGGATGAGCGCAGCCAGGCTGGGCAGAGGGCACAGGGAGCGTGCCGGATTTGTCGGTCTGGGCGTTCTCCCAGGTGCTGGATGACCCCTGTGGATCGTGTGTCAGGCCTGGAATAGCCCCGCCGGAGCAGGGAGCCTGTCTGCAGGGATATTTATAAACCTCTGGGTTAGTTTTGCAGGATGGGGCTTGTCATGGCCTCAGTGGGAGCAGGGATTTTTCCCCTCCCAAGCTCAGTTTCTCCAGCTGAGACTGTCAGTGACAGCCCACCCTGCTGCAGGAGAGACCAGACAGTTTTCCTTTCCCACTCCAAGCACTGACAGGGGTTTTGCTGGCACTGCATCCATCCCACGCTGCCCTTTCTCCTCCAGCCCCTTCCTGCTCAGGGCTGGTGCTGTAGTGTGAGGCTGGGGCAGAGAAATTCCCTCCTATCAGTGTCAGCAGAAGGACAGGCACCAGATTAATTTCACTCCCAGGGCTTTCAAGGTATTTTTTAACCCCTGACAGCTCCCGAGGAACATCTTCAGTTGTAGCTCAGCATCCCCAGCAGCAGCCTGGGCAGGAGTCTCCCTGTTTCTGCAGGGTCCTGGCCACCAGTGCCTTTATCCCTCAGCCCACTGCTATTTGCAGAGCCCCACATTTGCACAGAGTGGGAAAATCCAGGAGGCCAGGCCATGGGAGGTGATGGCTACAGCCAAGTGGAAGCAGTGCTGGTGTTTCTCTGCCTGGCCCATGTCAGGTAGGCAGAGATTTTCCACATGCTGGGCAGTGGGGTGAGGGCAGGCAGGTAGGGATGGGGTGCTGACTGCCCTGGTAGTGGCAGCACAGCCAGGGATCAGGCAGGAGCTGCTGGGTGTTGGTGATGTGGCAGTTCCTGTGTGATTTAAGGGCTGCCACAGCCCCACGTGGTACCTGAGCCAGGAGAGGTTGTGTTTTATGGGCTGGGTGAGGGTGCCTGAGAAGGGAACAAGCTCTTCCTCCCACTGGGATCACAGAATCACATGGTTTGGGTTGGAAGGGACCTTTAAAGGTCATTTAGTCCAACCCCCCCAGCCACTGGCAGAGACACTTTCCACTATCCCAGGCTGCTCCAAGCCCTGTCCAACCTTGTCCTTGAAAACTTCCAGGGATGGGGCAGCCACAGCTTCTTTGGGAACCTGTGCCAGGCCTCAGCACCCTCTTTGTACAAAATGTCTTCCCAACATCCCATCTAACCCTGCTCTCTGTCAGGGTGAAGCCAGTCCTGTCACTCCATTTCCAGCTCTTCTGGAGCCCCTTTAGACACTGGAAGGAGCTCCAAGGTCTCCCTGGAGCCTTCTCTTCTCCAGGCTGAACACCCCCAGCTCTCCCAGCCTGGCTCCAGAGCAGAGGGGCTCCAGCCCCTGGAGCATCTCCATGGCCTCCCCTGGACTCACCCCAACAGGTCCAGGTCCTTCCTGTGCTGGGGACCCCAGAGCTGGATGCAGTGCCCCAGGTGGGGTCTCACCAGAGCAGAGTAGAGGGGCAGAACCCCCTCCCTTGACCAGGGATGAGTTCCGGGAGGGTATGAATCAGGAATAAATTGATGTATATTATTTTCCCTTGAGGGAGGGAAATATGAACAAAACCCAGGAGAGTGAGGGCTCCTCAGGACCTCAGACACTTGCTTGTCCAAGCACTGCTGCCACCTGGATGGTCTAAACAGTCAGATGGGCACAGCCTGGATGCACAGTTCACTGAGGGAATTTTGAGAGCTTTGTATAAAAGTGCAAAGAAAATATAAAACTTGTGTTGTTACCTTGGAAGCCTAAGAACCACCTTTCATTTAGTACTTAAACTCCCCAGTGCATTTGGACAAGACCTTTAAAGACAGCTGGGTGCCCAGTTCCCAGGGTTACCTGTGCAGGCACTGACCTCTGTAGCTGGACAGTTGTCACTGGCACCAAGAGACGTGGCTGTTCTGCTCCTCAGTGTAATATCCACCTCCAATTCTCCATCCACAGGGGATTCCCAGCCTATTTGCACAGGAATAATGCTGTTCCTGGAGCCTGGGGGTGCCGTGGGGAGCCCACGGTGCAGGGGAGGTGCTGGGTGACCTGGCTCAGCTGGGCTGTCACCCTGCAGGCAGGAGGAGCTGCCATGGCTGGTGTCTCCCAGAGGTGCTGGAGGCTCAGAGCCCACAGCTGCTGCTCAGGGATGCAGGGTGATGGTTCAAAGCCATGAAGTGGAGCTGCAGGCTCCCATGGGATGCTCCCAGGGGCACGGATGTCTCAGGGGGGTTGGCCCGGCTGCGGCGGGGAGGTGACAGCGATGGAGCACAGCGTGGCAGGAGGGACAGCAGGTGTTCCCTGTCCTCCTCGGGGCCTGGCAGAGCCTTCCCCCTCCCCGTGCCGCTTCTGGGGGACACGGCTGTCACCTGCTTTCAGCTCGGGCTGTGCCGCGCTGGGGACACGGCGGGGACACGTGCGGTATCGAGGCCACGCAGCGCCGGGCAGGAGGATGGGAATTCATTAGCGGCTCCTTGCCGGGAATCAGGAGGCAGGTGATGCTTCTCCTTCGTCCAGGAACCGGGTGAGTGATGGAGAGCGCTCCAGGGGTGTGCCCAGAGCGGGCGGGGAGATGGGGTTAGCGGTGCTTGGAAAGGTATCCGTGCCAGGGGGTATTTAGGGTGCCCAGGCAGGGGGGGAGAAGTTGAAGAACAGATTAATCAGGAAGATTTTGGGGAGAGCCCCTTGAGGGGAAGTGGCTGGGCCACACCTGGTCCTGGTGCTGCAAAGCCAGGCAGCACAGCCCCCCACGGGGTGCCCTGAGGAGGGGGATGCCATCATCCACAGCTCTGACTCTGGTACTGAAATGGGAATTGCAGCACAAAAAGAACTACGTTTCCCAGTCTCCCTTGCAGCCCAGGGGAATAAGCAATTGGAAGATTTAAATAGACCAGGCCAGAAGCAACCAACCTTTGGCACAATGTTTTTCCCTCCTCTTCTTCATATCTATTGGCTGTCCAACCTTTTTCCCTGGCACTGGAGTGGCTGCCAAGCCTGGCATTAATTTTCCTTCCAAGCTTGCTAGGCCCATGAAGTAAACAGCCATGTGCATTCCTTACTCTATATTTAACAGCTGCAGTCTGTGCTGGGGGCAACTGCAACAGAGGGGAACCTTTGTAGCTTCCCAAATTCACAGCTTGTGAGGGTGGGAGTGGGGGAAGCTTTCTGCAGGGAGAAGAGGGATTTCTCTCCTTCCCGGCATTTGCAGAGCAGGTTGCGTTAAAGAGAGACTGCAATGCCAGCATCCCAGCCACGGTCCAGGGCCAGAGACAGGAACAATGTCCTCAACAGGGCTGAGTTCCTCTCCCTGAACCAGCCCTTGAAGGGGAACCAGGAGAGCAGGAGCTCCAGCAGGAAGCAGAGCAGCCAGGCCGGGGCAGCCGGCGCCCAGAACACCAACCCCAAGGAGCGGCGGCAGTCGCAGCAGCTGCCCGAGGAGGACTGCATGCAGCTCAACCCCTCCTTCAAGGGAATCGCCTTCAACTCGCTGCTGGCCATCGATATCTGCATGTCCAAGAGGCTGGGAGTGTGTGCCAACAGAGCCTCCTCCTGGGGAGGTGCCCGCTCCATGATCAACCTCCTGGGGATAACGGGGCACGGGATCCCCTGGATTGCGGGCACGCTCATCTGCCTGGTGAAGAGCAGCACGCTGGCAGGCCAGGAGGTCCTCATGAACCTGCTGCTAGGTGAGTGGCAAACCTCCCTCCCTGCCGGGACAGCCCAGCCCTGGTCACAAGGGACAGCAGCACTGGGACTCCTCCTCTGGCTGCTCCCAGCAGCAGAAGTGGTCGGGAAGCAGGGAGTGACCTTTAGGGCAAATGCTGCACTTATTGGCACTCCTAGTCCCAGGTGCTGTGGGTGATGGATGTCACAAGAAGGTGTCTAAGAGGGATGGAGTAACTGTGGTAGCTGGGGACAGCCATGGAGCAGGGACAGGCCCCTGGTGCTGTGTGGGGCAGGGTTGTCCTGTCAGACTGAGGGAAGTGTCCATGGTGGGAGGGTGGGTACCAGCAGTGGTGTCTTTTATTTAATTTGTGGTCATTTGCCTTGGTGTTTGATAGGATATTATAGAGATATTAGTCATTAATATGTGGATCAATTCCTGAGGATGTTATTTCCATCCCCTTGCCACCTTCTTGACCAGACTCCATGTGATGGAGTCCTGTCACCTTCCCTGCTGCAGTTTGCTCTCACATCCTCCTTCCCTTGGGTACTTTTCTTGCTGCTGTCCCCGTTTCCATGTGCTAATTTGACCCAGAGGCTGTGTAGGCAGGCTGGGATGCCTCTGGCTCTCCTGCTAGTCCTTCCTTGCATGGTGGTGGTCAGTGTCCCTGTTTCTGGACAGATGTGTTGGAGGGTTTGGCTTGTGCAGGGCCCATCCCACCCTGATGTCCCACCAGTGACCAGGATGAGCTCTAGCTGTGACTTGCCTTAGATCCTGGCCCCAGCCTGCCCAGGCCACGTATACCTGAGGACTTTGCTCTTCTTGCTCTTTTCCTTTGGCACAGGGTCCAGTTATCCTATTTTCCCTTGTGACTAAATACCCTCTCCAATGCCTGCGACCCACCCTGGTATTTCACCCTCCCTAAAAACTCAGCAATCCCACTTTTGGATGGTGGGAGAAGTTGAAAACATTGGATTTAGACCCTTTCTTCTCAGGGAGCATTTTGAGGGGCCGTAGGGACACTTTATTTCACAGGCACCACAGGAAAGGGACGTCCTGTCTGCAGGGGCTGACTGTGACATGATACAGCTCAGCAGCGTGGCCCTGGGTTTTGGGTTTTTTTTCACAAATTCATCCTTCAGAGAGGGTGAAGACTGACCTGGACTGGCTTGAAAAGCACAGTGGTAGCTGCCTTTTCTCCCTTGTGCCTTTGGAGGAGACTGTCCTGGTGCTGTGACATCTCACAGGGGGAGGCCGTGGCGGGGAGGGAGCCAGAATAGCTCCAGCGTGGTGCAGAGCCCGCCGACATCAGCAGTTCCTTCAGGGGCTCCTCGAGCACGGGGTCAGCCCCTCCTGGGAAGACAGGATCCATTTAAAAGGGCACGAGGATGAAATAGCAGGTGACTAACAGCCACCAGCTTCCACGTGTCTCTTGACCCAAGAGCCTCTGATGGGGTTGGAGCCTGCAAACCGACTGCTTTGACTCCAAAATATTTGAGATCCTTACAAAGAGCTAGTGCCCCTTTTGGCTTAAAAACAAGGAAGGTTTTCTCACCTTTCTGTTGCTGTATGAGGAGGGCAAATGCAAAGCCATCTCGGGGTCATGTTCCAACTTCCTGGAGTGGTGGCTGGGAGAGCTCCTCCCTGCATCATTACCCACATCTCCAGGTCTCCTGAGCTCCAGCTTGGTGCCCAGGGACAAGTTGGGGGTTCTGGAGTCTTGCATCCTTGCCTAGACACACTACTCCACCCCTCCTGTCAAGACAGGAAATAATTAATTGGTATGAAGGGCCAGTTCCATAGGTCTGACAACCTCCAAAGAGCTCCACTGCTCCCTCTGAAAAGCCAGCACTGACTGGTGGGAGTGGCCAAGGTGCCCTCAGCTTCTCTTGTCAGAGCTTCTGCAGGAGGACTTGTGTCACCCCACAGAGCAGATCTCTGCTGTGAGGGTGGCCTTGGGCTGATATTTAAGATTGCAGTCAGAAACTCTGAGTATTTGAGTAGCTGCCTCCATGATTTCTGCACTGCTGGTGGAGAAGGAGCCTGGCTGGGAGCTGGGGCTGGTGGACCTCAACAGGTCCCAAGAAAAGTGGGGTCTTGTGTAGACAGGAAGGTCATGGCACCCCTGCTGCATCTGGCATCCTTGGTTCCTCTTGCTGCTGCTTTCCTGTGGTTCAAATCCACCAGGACATGGTGAAAAGCCCTCCTGTTTAGGCACAGGTCAAAGGGAAGGGAACCTCCTGGTGCTTCCCTGCTGGAAGAGGGAAGCTGGGAAGTTGGGGTTGTCTGTACCCCCTCTGTACCTCCCAGGGCTCTCCTCCCTTCCCCTGCTCACTGAGGGTTTGATACATCAAGCAGAATTTCTGATGCAGTCTCTGGGCAGGGAGCCAGCCCATCATAGAGCACTTGTTTAGGATTTGCAATCAGGCTTCCAAGGCGAGGAGACAGGAGACTGCTGGAAGGGGACTGGGAACCTGGCAGGAGCACCACTGCAGATGGAGGAGGAGCTCCCACCAGGGGCTTTGCCAACACATGTGGGGGCATTTCGGGTGAGGGGGTCTGACCCTGGGATGCTCCATCCATCCCCACTGCAGATGCTGATCAGCAACCCCAAGCAATGTTTTCCCTCCATGTTTGTCATCTGTGATGGAATTTATTGATTCCCCTTCTCACAGTAATCTTTTTCCAGCAAATGCCAAACAGCCAGAGAAGCACACACAGCCTGTTACTGAAAAGATGGAAGAAACCAGATATCTGTGCCCACTGTAAAAATCCCTCTGCCAGGACATGCTTTCAGGAAGAATGCCTCAGCATCACCAGCCCTGGCTGAGCAAAAGTCAGGGAGAAGGTCCACAACCCCTTGGCAAAATTGAGAAAATCATAACTCAGGAAATCCCCCAGTTATAAAGTTCATTTTATTTGTCTGCCAGTGTTGGAACTTTTAGGACCATTCAAGATTTTCTCTGCAATCACAAGGGTTTTGTGAAAACTGAGGTGCTTAGAAAGTCACTTGAACCTTGCAGTCGGGCTCGCAGGGGGAAAGCAGTTATAAAACTTTCAGTAAAATGCCCAGATCTGCTTCAGAACCAGACAGAAATTCCATTAAACCCTGGGGGCAGCGGTACCTCGGTTTCTGGTTCTGATCCATCTGGTGAGGATGTGGATCCAAATTTAGTGATTCATTGACTGCAAAGCCAGCAAAGAACATTTGGATCATCGATCTAACCCACGGCAAAATACAGGCTGTAGCACATCCCTTAATTTATTCCTGTTCAATTTGTTAAGGGAAAAAACCCAAACACTCAATCTGATGTGCAGTTACAAGTGAGGGTGAACTTGTCAGAGCCATTTCTGTATTACTGCAGTGGTAGGGATTCTCACAAGTGCTTTTAGCTGGACTCTTCCCTTCATTGCGTCTCCATACCCTTCTCTCTCCAGCTGAACAGCTCTTTCAGCCAACATCTCTTCTGCCTTTCAGTATTTTGGATAGTGCTCAAGTAATTTCTTCACCTCCTATTTATTAAGCTAAACAGATTGATCTCGTTAAACTGATGGTCTTTGCAGATCCAGGCACCTTCTCGCTGCAGTGGGGATGGAATGTGGTCACTGGGGATGGAATATGCTTGCCCACCCAAAGTGGTCACTCCAGTGAGGCCCCTCTGTTGTGTTTACAGCCAAACCAACGCTGTGTTTAGTTATTTGCCATCCAGCTGGGTGCCTTTGCTGTTGGGAGGTTCCTGCTTGGGTCATCCTTGCACATAAAATTGTGTTTGTGCTTGGTTTGAAGTACCAGGAACTGGTTCTGCTGTGGCCTTGGCTCTCTGGAACAGGCATCCAGACTACAAGAAGAGAAAGCCCTTGTCCTCTCTGTGCTTGCTGTCTCAGTGACACTGGTCCCAGTGCTCAGCCATCTCCAGCTGGCTCTGCATCCCCTTGGAGGGGCAGGATGGCTCTTTGGTGCTGTCACTAAGCATTTATCCCATTAAGTACAGCACTGCCTCAGGGCATGGTTGTATCATCCATGTCAGGCTGGGGATGGCTGAATGCCACAGGAGGAGGAAAGGAGGGAGGCCAGGGCAGCTTCTCCATTCCTGGAGGTCAGCAAGGAGGAAGTTCTTGCTCTGTCCAGCCTTCTTCCTGAATACTGACATAGCTTTACTCTGAGCAGGAACCAAGCCATGATATTCTGAAGCACAGTCCCTGCAGATCCCCTAAGAAGGAAATTTATAAATGCATATATATGGTCAGAACTCTCTGGTCCCATCCTGGCAGCTTCTAAGAAGGACCAGATTTGCAAGAAATTGATGGATTAGGAAGGAGAGAGAGAAAGAAATGCTTTCACCAAGCCCCTTGAGACTCCAGTGACCCTGTTCTAACAATACAGACGTGCTTCAGGTATTGTTGTGCTTCTCTTTGGAGGCTGTGTGATGAAAAATCCAGACAGTGCAGCCCACTGCTGGTAAAGGTCAGGGGGTAGATGAGATGCCCAGGCAGAGCAGGGGAGCTGATCCTGCTGAGCCTCAGGGCAGCCCAGACCCAGCAGAGAGGCTGGGGAGCTGCAGATGGATCAGTCTGAATCCAGCAGAACTTGCTCAGCCCAGAGCCCCAGAGATGGTTTTGGGCCAGATGTGTCTATTTTTTCCCCTTTCATTCTTGCACTGTGAGAGCAGGGATTTCCTGAGCCAGGCAGGGCAGAGGACATTCCATCAGGGGTGGGTAGAGCAGCTCAGGAGCTGGTGCCCCAAGGAACCATCCCTCCTTGGGCAGCCTGGCACATGGAGGGGGCTCAGCCTCTGTCCCACTCCCCTCCCAGCTCTGCCAGTGCCCACCAAGGTCTCACTGAGCCAGCAGCACGTCTGCCCAGTGAGGTGGAAACATTTCAATGCCAAATAACCCAACATGAGTGACCCATGGAAGGTGCCAGGCAGAGAAAACAGTGCAGATGCCCCTGCATCCAGCATTTAGACACAGGTCCAGCCTGGCATTAAACATTCCTCTTCATCACTCCAGGCTGCTAATCTGCCTCTGTTCTGCCCAGATACAGCAGCTGAGGGCTGTGGTCCTTTGGTGGGTGCCCTGCTCAGCCTTCATCCCTTCAGAGCTGATGAGCTCAGGCATCTCTGAGCAGCCAGCAATGCCCTGCTCTCCCGGCTTCCCTGCCCCCCTTCCTGCCTGCTTCCTCTTCAGGAACGTGTCCTGCTCTCTGCAGGGCAGCCTGCAGTGTCCCCTTGGATAAAGGACAGTCAGGGACAGGCTGGGACTCATCTGGCTGTGGCTGGAGCAGGCACGGGGGTATTTCCAGGGCCCTGCACGGTGTCTCCATCAGACCCACGGTCTGATCAGCCCCTCGGTTCCAGGCAGCACCGATTTGCTCAGGTCCTGGCCGGCTGCTGGGGATGCTGTGAGCCCTGCAGGCATCAGAGTGCAGCCCTTGGGGAATGTGCAGCGAGCTGGAATCCAACCCTCGCCGAGCAAACAGCGAAACGTTCCGAGCCTGAATGCAGAGCAAAAGAGAAAAGAAGTGCGAGGGTTGTTGAATGGGAAGAGGGGGAATAAACATGGGAAATGAGTCATCCTTGTGTCTGTCACTCCGGGAACAACTTCCCATTGCCCCTGCCTGCAGCTCGGAGGGGACAGTGGCTTTCACCCAGGCGGGGCTGGAGAAGCAGAGCCGGGCTCTGGCCCGAAGGGAGCTCCCAGCAAAGGGGTGAGTGTGTTTGCCTCTAACACACCTTGACAGGAGCAGAGGATGGGAAGAGGGAGGTGGGGGAGTGAGGTGAATTGCTGAGGGAACAGCAGGCAGGGAGAGCCCGTCGGGTCCTGCTCCGGGTCAGGATTTTGGGAGGATGGGCTGGGGAAGAGGGGAATCAGATGAACTCTCATTTTTTCCTCCGCTCTGAAGAAACCTCCATGCTTTAACCTGGATCAGGGAACCATTTCCATCTGTTCAGGGATGCTGGCAGATGCACCTGATCTGGGTCCACACTGGGAGGTGGGATGGTTGGAGACCCTCTGAGCATCACAGAATCAGACCCTTTTTAATTTTTTTTTTGCCAGTTTGCCTCTTTGAAAGCAGTGGGGTGGAACTCCAAGCCCAAACAGCACTGAGGCCGAGCAAGGAGCCCAGCCTTTGTGGGCTGGGCTATGCTGCTGCTCCTCAGCCCAAGGCACTTTTCTTCCTCCAGCTCATCCCATACAGTGCTGTAGGTGCTGCTGCATGTGGTTTTGGGATGTGCTGATGGTCCCTGTGCTGCTGCCATGGGGCACAGAAGCATTTCAAGCTGTCAGAGCCCTTCTGGGAGGCAGCTGAACCATCCTTGGTGCTGCTCAGCTCCTTTTCCCCAGCAGCACGAGCCCTTTTCACTGTGCTCCCCCTCTTGCCTTCATCTCTCCCCAGCCTGTGCAGACCCCCAGTGAAGCAGCCCCACTCAGAATGGGTTGCTGAGTACAAATGTCTCAGCTCCCAGGGCACAGTGTTTCCAAGGGGAGAACTCCAGGCAGCCTGTGTTTGCACTCAGGGCTGCTTCTAATCATCTAGAATATAGCAAATCTATTTTTAGTTGTTGTGGGTTTTTATTTTAATTAATTGCACAATTCTGCTTTCCACCATTTTATCACCTCCCCATGACCACTTACCCCACACTGATGCTTGTTCAGCCAAAAAAGAACCCCCCCCCAAACACCAGAATGCCTGATTCATTGGCTCTTCAATGTGTCATGCTATCTGTGCTTTTTGTCAGCTCCTACACCCAGTAGTGCCACATTTGGGGAACAAAATGGAATGGAGGGGTTCATTTCCAGAGTGGACCTCTTCCAGCTGCCATGGGAGAGAGGGTGAAGATTCTTTTGAAACATGCATCTTTCATTAATGTCAGTGAGATAGGGCTGCAAACAGCTCATTTTCCAGGTCAGGGAGCGTGATGTCTGCAGGAGATTTGGGAAGTTTCAGAAGGAGTAGGAGGAGGCACGTAAGTAAAAAGAAAAATGGGGGGAAAAAATTATGAATTCTAATTATGGAGCTAAAGAAACTATTTCCTGGGACTGGTGGCATTTGTCCAGAGTTCAGTGCTGAGTGAGGGTGGGTAATCTGGGCAATACAGGACCTTCCAAGCCAGTCTTGGCCCTACACGTGGCCTCAGCAGCTGCAGTGGGGAGCAGATGTCACCTCCAGCGTGGTGGGTTTGCAGCCCAGGCAATGAGCTGTCCCCAGCTTGGCTCTGCTCTGTGCACATCTTGTCTGAGGCACATCTGCTCCCACACTGGGAGCCTCCTGAGCTCATGTATGAGCTCACTCTTCATTCCTGGGCCTTTACCTCCCTTTTTTCCCCTCCCCATGTGCTCAGCCATGGTTCTGGGAGGCTGAGTCCAGCTTGTGACTGTTTCTGATCCTGACCTCACAGGCTGGGCTCTGGAGAGCAGCCTTGTCTCATCCAAGCAGCCCCATGTGTGTGAAGTCACGTGGATCTAGGCAGCAGGAGCAGATGAGGCCAAAGGCTCTTTTGGCTTTCTCCTCTTTTCCTCCCCCCCTGCCCCTAGAACTGCACCCAGGTTGTTTTTCAGCTGTGGTTTTGATAGCATGTTTATATAAACATCCCAGCTGGAATCTGCCTCCATCCCTGGAGACACTGCCTGGCTCCAACCTGGAGCAGACCATGTCCCCAAGGGTGCTCACACCATCCTCAGCCTCTTCCAGCCTCAAGGGACAGCAGCAGAGATGCCACCTCGGGGACAGGAAGGACCTTATGGTGACAGGGGACATCCAACTGCTTCAATTCCTCTTAAATGCAAGCTTTGGGGTTTGGTTTGATTCTGCTGATGATGGTTCAGGTTTGTCCTTGTGCCCAGCCTGCACAGGGCTCCTCTCTGCTCACCTCTCTGCTCCTAATGGGCTCCTAACATTTGGTGGTAGAAACAAGGCAGATAATTGTTTTCCTTTCCTTATTAATAGATATAAAATGCCTGCCCAGAGGGCTCACTTTCAGCTCATTTACTGTGCATCTGATGCCAGATGTTGGCTTTTTACAATACCAAGGTGATCTCTGATGCTAAAATTGTCACAGGCAAGACAAGATTTGCTCTTTGGTTTTGTGTTTTAAGGAAGTTGTAGATGTAAATGTAGGATTTGGGGACTGGGTGGTTTTGCGTTGGAAATCTGAAGGATTGTTTCCCTTAACACCAAGTCAACAGGGAAATTCCTGATCTTTTTCAGAAAAATGTGAAAGGAGCAAGAATGGGCAAGAGCTAATCCTTCCTTTGCTCTTAAATACAGCACTACCTGGATTTTGCACCCAGTGATGCCTCTGGTTTAAATCCAGTGCTACCTGGCTCTGGGGGGAAAGGCATAATGAAAAAAACGTTTCATATTAAAATTTCTTGCTCCTCTCATCTGAGCCTCAGTCAGGTGGCACTCTGCCATCCCTGCTGTGCTTTTGACAGCCCCGAGGGTCCCCAGAGAGCAGCCAGTGCAGGCTGGTACATCAGCTGCAGGCTCCCTTCCTTCGTGGGCTCTCCTGGGGCTGTGTTTGCTCCATCCTCCAGTCAGGGCAGCCTGAAGGATTTGCAGGGACCAGGGAAGGACAGAGCTGCTGATTTGCAAGGTGGCAGGTGCAAGGCTCAGGGCCTTGGGGTTCAAGAGACACCCACCTGCAGCTGGAGCACCCACCCAGTGATAAAGTTAACCCCTTACGTTTCTAACCCTGTGCCCACCCGAGGAGGGAGGATTTGCATTAAGGGGAGGAGGGAAGTGAGCCAAGGTCCGAGCGGGTATGTAGGTCATGGGATTGTGAAGGAATAGGGCTGGGGATGGGGCTGCTGGGCAACAGCACTGCCTGCATCTGCTCCTGAAGGATGGGCCCTTGGCAGCACCGTGGGCAGCAGTGCTGCCTGCTGATTCACCCTGCCAGCGCCGGCGGCAGCAGCAGCAGGAGAGGGAAGGGAACAGCAGAGACCCAGCGCTGAGAGAGAGCAGTGGGACCCCCCAAGCCTCAGGGGCCAGGGCTGGCTGCTGGGCCTGTTTCATAAAGAAATCTCCATGAAAGGAACGGAAAGTGCAAGGGGAAGTGACAGAAAAAGCACCAGACCAGGGATTTTTGGTGGTTTTTTTTTCCTTTTAACGGCAAATTAACCCCTGGTTTTAATGCTGTCATGCCTTCCGATCTTGAAATGTGGGCAAATGAGGCCTTTTGCTTTCTGTGCATCATTTGATGAAAATCAAAGCTAGCAGTACTGAAGGCCCATTTTATTCATCTTCTGAATGAAAGGATTATTAGGACTGCTCTTTGGCTTGTTCTCCATGCCCTGAACACCTCCATGCACACATGCCTGCATCCCTCGAGTTGCCCTGACATCACCTTTGACCGTAAAAAAATATTGCCAGTGCAAAATACTGACAGGCAATGGTGAACACCACACATTGCTAAAGCACATGGCACTTGTGCTGCTGATCCATGGGCAGGTTTGGTGGGGAATGGGCTCTAGGGAATTTATTGAACACCATGGAGGAGACACTGGGATCTGTTGGGGTGCCCAGACTTGTTCCAGAGTCTTGGCTGGGCTTCTCAGCAATGCAATAGGTGCTGACTTCAGCAGAGCAGCTTGGGCCAGAGTCTTCTCTTGGCAGCACTGGTGCATCATCTCTCTGATGCTTCTGGGTTCCTGAGAATTTGATGAGTCTGGGTTCCCAAGAGAGCATCGTGGAGCTCCAGTTTCACACAGTTCTCATCCAGGGTGAGATGAGACTGGTGGGAAATGCAGCTGGTGAGCTCTGAAAATTATCTCCTGTAGCACTTTGCTGGACAGGGCTGCGGGGGGGCCACTTAGTGGGGTGAGGAGTTGGGCTGGGGTTGATTTAGGAAGCCCAGCATGAACAGAGCCCTGCCTAGCAGGGCAGCCCTGTGATGGTCAGCCAGGCCTGGGCTCACAGCATTTGACCTTAAGAGGGAGCCAGGGTGAGTGGCTGCTTCAGGGCTCCACAGCCTGTGTCTGAAATCCCTCCCTCCCCTTCTCCCCACAGCCAGCCTGTCAAAAAAAAAAAAAAAAAATCAGCAAATTGCAGACAACCACTCTGCTGAGTGCAGGGGTCCTGGTGGGCTGCAGACCTCCCCCTGCTCTCTCCCTGCCTGCTGCTCACATCCAGCAGGAGCTGGGCAGTCCCTGGCTGTCCTTGTCCTCCTAAACCCATTGCTGCTGCTACAGGCCCAGTGGTGTGATCAGCCTTCTTGCAGCCCCTTGCCAGCTGCATCCTCAACAGCTTTGTTCAGGTTTAACTTGTGTCAATCTCCTGCTTTTTGTGTCTATCCTGGATTCCTGCTACTGGCCATGCCAGGGAGGAGCTGGCACCCAGATCTTTTCCTCTGCTCCATCTGCCCTCTACAGCTCTCAGGGTATGCATGACCTATTGGGCAGAAGGTCCAGGGAGGTCCTGCTGTCCCAATTCCCCATGCAAGATGTCCTGCAGATGAGGGAGAAAAGCAGTCTCCCACAAGGAGAGGGTTTTGCCAGGATAAATACCAGCCCCTTCCCAAAGCAGTGCTGCGGGCTGGGGGTGGCACATGGGGAAGGTGGGTGAGCAGAGCTGCTGTGACAGCTCCTCACTTCCAGCTCCTGCCAGGTGCTGAGCAGGCAGGTGGAGCTCATTTCCCATCCCCACCACCACCACACTCCCATCCATGCTGTGAAACCTTGTCAGCTCTCAAGGAATGGTCTTTACCAGGGCCTGGGAACCAAACAACTGGCCCCTGGCATTGCTGTGAGGGAGCAGGCTGTGCTGGTGATGGCAGATATATCCTTGTCATTGCTGCAGGGAGCTGAAATCAGCACTCTGACTAATTAGGAGGGTTGGGGAAAAGCAGATGAGGGGATTAAAGAGAAATAAAATTGATGCTAGGAAATAGAAATGACAGTACCTGTCGGCTGGGACGAAGCGGGTGGGCTGAAGAGGAGGGTGATGTAGATAAGTGCTGATGGGTTTCACTCCTGAAGCTGTGAAGGAAGAAAGGTGGTTTGGTGTAGAGAGCTGCAGCTGCAGGTGCCTGTGCCATCACAAGCCTGGGTTTGCTGGGGCTGGCAGGTGTGGTACCCCCAGTGCATTTGCACAGGGAAGGGGCTGTGGGGGGTGGCTTGCAGGGAGAAAGTCCCAGGGAGCAAGAGGTGAGCAGAAACAAGAAATGGCTCGTGGGTGTTTGATGCTTTGGCAGAGGAAGAAGGATGGGTGGGGGATGTCTAGGAGGATGTTGCCCTCCCTTCAACACACCATGGTGCTGTTTCTAACACTGGAGCCCATTTTTCTTTGTTGTGTGGCTTTCCCCTTGGCTCACTGGCTCCTAATGCTCTTTTCTTAGTGAAATCTGTCAGCACGGTGCGAAATCTGTCAGCATGGTGTGATCCCCTGGCTGCTCTGGGCAGGAGGAGCTGGTGGGCTTGGGAGAGGACAAAGGACAGCACTAGAAAGTGCTGTGGGGCACCTCTCCTCCAGCAGACTGCTCACTGCAGCCTGGTCACCCTGGCACAGAGCCCCAGGCAGGGACCTTGCTGCACAAGGTTTCTAAAGCATGAGGTGGAGGCAGCAACAGGAACACCCAGAGTGGTGGTTTGAGGGCCAAAAGAGTTTCAATTTTAACTTTGACAGTTGCTCTCTTCCTCCCCAGGTGGGTTGCTCGTCTCTGCAGTTCGAGGTTCTCCTCTGTCAGATAGTGACAGTGGTATTTGCCTCCTCTGTGGGCAAACTGGGAGGGTTAATCAGCATTTGGGTGGTGACCTGAGGATGGAGAAGTTGTGTACAGCTGCGCTGTGGACATCTGGCTGGAACCAAACCCAAATTTTTATTTAAAGACAATGACAACCCTTTAATGCTATGCCTTGAAAATTGCCCTCGACTCTTCTGTCTCTCACTGTTCCCTCTCTGTGTCCTGTTCTGCAGCCCTGCTCCTGGATATCATGATTGTGGCAGGTTTGCAGAAGCTGGCCAAGCGGAAGGGCCCGTACGACATCACCCCTGGCCTGTTGGACTACCTGACCATGGACACCTACGCCTTTCCCGCCGGGCACGCCAGCCGGGTGGCCATGCTCTCCAAGTTCTTCCTCAACCACCTGGTCCTGGCCATCCCTCTCCGCATCCTGCTGGTCCTCTGGGCCCTCTGCGTGGGCTTGTCCCGCGTCATGATCGGACGGCACCACATCACAGATGTCCTCTCTGGCTTTGTTTTTGGCTACTTGCAATTCAGGCTGGTGGAGTTGATATGGATGTCCTCCAACACGTGTCAGATGTTGATATCCATCTGGTGAATGTGGAGGACTTGGAAACTAGAAGATACTTTGAGAGTCCCCCTCCCAGTATTTTCTACGTGTTGTTTGTTGGAAGCAGTTGTAACTTCCATGAGTAGTGGTGTTTTTTTAATGTCGCTTCCCCACGTTTAAAAAAAAAAAGTTTCTTGTAATGGATTGGGTTTTAGAAATCAAGGGCCATACCTGTGTTTTGGCCGTATTCTCAAGCTGTGTTTGGACAACAGCCTAATTAAGCTTTACAGGTGAGAGAAATGAGCTCCATGTCTGCCTTCTTTAGGTGGTTCACATTGGCACCTTGATATGTCCTCAGGATGGGCAGTGCCTGAGAGCTTCCTGAGAACACATTTGTGAACTTTTTAGAGGATAAATTATTTTGGCCACAGTGCTTTTTTTCTTTTTGTAAGCCCAGCAGTTGTGTCTTGTACAGAGTCAGGACCCTGCTGGTGCTTTACAGATAATAAATAATCGTAAAAATCCTGCCCTGTTTGGTTCTTATCATGAGGGAGGGGAGAAAACGAGCCCAGTGTGGCTCTGAGATAGACATTCAGCATGGAGCAGGTCATGCAGTCTTGCTGCCAAAGGGGATGCAAACTTTTGCTTTGGGTGGGATGGGCCTAGATGGATGCTCAGGACACTGAAGGAAAACCTCCTTCTGTGAGGAGTTTTTGGTCTGGTAAGGGATTCACAATGCCTTGATTGGCATTGTGCCAACAGTGGTGCTGTTTCTTCCTGTTATTGACAAGTGGCCTCCTTGAAGCCTGGTGCATCCTTATCCAGGTGATGGCCATGCTCAACGTGTTGTCTCCGAAATGGATCCCCCCTCACAAGTACCAGAAAGAAAGAAAATCCCATATTTTAAACAGAATGTGCCAGTTCTCTGTGGTCTAGCTGTCTCTGGAAGACAGTTTGATGTTTGGCAGAAGATGGATACAATCAGACATAGCGCCTTTCCTGACTGGCTGAATCCTGCAGAATAGAGGGATCCTGTCATCCCTGTCCTCCTGTGGATCCCAGGAAAAATTCACCTGGCTTGCAAGGCCAGGGAGGAGTCAGCTGGGTCCTGTGCTGTCATCTCGCCCTGCATGTTGGGAGGCCTCTTCCTACAGGGGCTAGTGAGAAGAAGACATTCAGCTAATGACTGTTGCAAGCTGCTGACATTTGTTGCTCTTTGATGATTAATATGAAAAGAAGCTAAACAGAAAATCTATCCCTGGCATGTGTCTCCAGCTGGGATGTCAGCGCAGAGCCCTGGGAGCTGCCGGCTTCCCGCGCTGCCGGCTCCGAGGCTGGAGCAGGAGCTTGGTGAGGAGAGCATCCATGTCCTTCAAACACAAGCCTCCCACGGAGCTCACAGATGAGCTGTCCCCTGGGAAGGGCTGTCACCCAGCGTGTTGAGGAAAGGGGAGAGCTCAGGGTTGTCCCTGGAGGCTGGTGCAGCAGCAGGCAGAGCAGCGGGGGTGGCGGGTGCTGTCCTGCTTCCCTCCTGCTGCTGCGTGTGGGAGCAGGGATGTGCTACCCTCCCATCATGGTTTTCCTTTGCCAGCCTCCTTCTCCTGCAAAGATTTCTGTGAAGAAGTGAGCTGTGGTGGTTTTTCTTCCTTCCAGGCATTATTACATGTGGCAGAGTTTATCCTCATCCCTAGCAAGGATGGCAGCACGTTCCAAGCTCTGACTGGGGGTGATGCACCAAGGTGTAGCTGGAGATGACAGGTTCCTGAAGGGGGAGGGAGCAGGGGATGCCTTTTCTCCCATGGCTTTGTGGGAAACTCTCACTTTGTAGCTCCAGAATTTACTGAACCTTTGCAAATAGACGGGATGATTCTCCAGCTATGTCACCAGGTCCAGGTTTCCTTGCACTTGTGTTGTCTTCTCCTGGAATATCCAGGGTGGCAGAATGGCTTTGTAGGAGTTGCTCCTGATCTTTGCTGGTGTAATCAGGAGAGCATGGCCTGGAGAAGCTGCCAGGGTGGGTTAGATCAGCTGAGCTGGTCTCATCCCAGCACATGGTTGCAAAGCAAGGCAGGAGAGCAGGGGGAGGTGAGCTGGGGCGATTCGCAGGGGTAAGTTAGGATTCACAGGCCAGGGATTTCTCCCACATAGCATTTCTCCAGGGAGTCTTCCTCCTCAGCCCCCCTACAGCCTGTGCCCCTTCTCCCTCACAGTACTTCAGTGCCCCAAGCAACAAGAAGGGAAGATTTTCCAAGAAGGGAAGATTTTGGGAGACCCCGCACAAGATGAGTGTGGATTTGGGCACAGAGGCACCAGGAGAGGCCTTGCCTTAGCCATGGCTGCCCTTCCAGCAAGCCAAGACATTCCTGATCCCTCTCTCCCTGCCTGCCATGCTGAAGGTACTGCTCAGAAACAACCAGCATCACTGTGGAGAAAAGCAGCTTCTGTCTCTATAGCAACAGCAAGGGATGGTGGGTGCCTGTCCCCTGTCCCCGTGAGCTGGAGCAGGACACTGGGGCTGCTCTGTGCAGATGCTCACCATGGCAATGTGGGGAGAGAAAAGGCCAAATGGTTTGAGCTCCTTCAGGATTGTCCAGGAATGTGAGTGCTTTGACTGAACCTTCAGATCCACAAATTCAGCCCCACAGGGCTCAGCCAGTGAGGCGTGGGAGGAGTGGTCCTTCCAAGCCAAGACCTGTCCAACCAGAAGGAATGAAGAAGTCCTGACCATGGCATCTTCTGCCTTTCAGTTCATCTAGGAGATTAATTAAGAAAATGGCCAGGAGGAGACAAGTGCAGTGTGTGGGTTGGGGACTGCTGCCATCAGCACTCCATGGTGCCACTGGGAGAGTCCCAGGCTGCTGTAATGATGATTTCGTGTGTGATCCTGCAGGGGACACTGAGAGGCCCCTCCTCCCCTCTCCCTAATGCTGATTATGCTCAGCAGCAAAAAGAGATTTTAATTTATTAAATTATATTAAAAAAAAAAAAAGGGGTTGCAGGGCCAGGGCAAGTAGCAAATCTGGATTATATCTTCGGGCATATGTGGCAATCACGCCTGGGGTGTTTAGTTCTCCTCTCCTCAACCTAAGCTGGTGTTTTTTTTCCTGACAAGCTGTTTTGTACATTTGTGGCTGGAGCTGTGCTGAAATGAAGGTGGGACAAATCCTTTCCCACATCAGGGCTGTGCTGCCCTCCCTGCCATGGCAGGGTCCTCTCTGTCCCCCAGGACTCACTCATTGTCCGTGTCCTTCCCAGGGTGAGGCAGCTGAAGGGGAGGGACCCGCGGGAGGTGGTGGAGGGTGGGTTGGCAGATTTGAGGATTGAGGGGAGAATTAGAAAAGCTGTCACACAAGATCTCCCAGCAATAGCACAGGTGTGGCTCTAGTTCACCCCAGGCTGGGTTTTCTTGGGCAAACACACTCCTCTTATTCAGTCAGGATGTCTCTGAGGAGGGTGAAGGGACCCATGGGTTTATCTGGCTCCCAGGAGCTCAGTGCAGCAGCCCCCCAGCTCTTGTCACAGCCCTGACACTGCTCCCTGCAGCCCCACAGGACGTCCCTGGCAGCCACATATTCACTTTTGAAACTCTAAGGTTTCATTCCAATTAGGGGGAATCACCTGCATGGTTTTCAGTTAAGATTTTTAATTAAAGTGCTAATTAACCATGTAATTTCCAGGCTACAAGTTTAATATACTGGGCAAAGCCTAAGGAATTGGGATGTTGTCTCCACTTCACACACATATATTCCAGAGGGTGCTGCAACACAAAAGATACACGAACACAGATGATGCCTTTTATGTGGTTTTGGGCACCTGAACTAGAGATGTGGCCACTTCTTGCCTCAGCTTGACACAGAGACATGGACGTGTACACTGCAAGGTGGGAGCAGGTGACCAAAGAGGTGTTTTCCTCTGGTGTTGACCCAAGTGCCTGGCTCATGTGCCTATGTCTGCAGGCAGTGCTTGATTTAGGGGTGATGCTGAGGCTCTGCCCCCCAGACAGGCAGGGATGGGGTTGTTTCATTCCGTGCCTCGCTGGGACTCGGAGCAGCAAAGATCTCCGTGCTCGTTCGTTCCCCAGGACACAGGAGTCAAAGCGGATTAAAGGTCCCTCGGCTGATCACATTTATTTCATTATTTGAGTGAAATCCCTTGTAAATACCGCCCCCCTCCCTTTTCTTTTTATAAAAATAGAAGGCACGAAAGAATTGGAGATTTAGGAAAAGTTAATCACAGGAGTCGCTTGAAATCCATTAACCTCACACAGCCTGAGCGAGGCTGATCCGTGCAGAACCCTGCTGCAGAGGGGAGATGCTGAATGGCCTGGGGGGGGGCCTAACCCCGCCAAAAAAGAGCTTTCCCTGGAAAATACCTGGTTCTTAGCAGGCTGGGTGGTATTACAGCCTTTGTTCACAGTCTGGCCATGATGAAGTGCTAATTGCAGTGTTGGAACAAATTGGCTGGAGCTCCCAGGAGGCTCCAGAGCTCTGGGATCACCTGTGGGAGCCCTGCAGCAGATGCTGCTGGCCAGCCTGTGGTTCCTCTGAGCTTTTCTGGAGGATGGGCTTGGGCTTTGTGTAGGGATCTATCCCAGTTTTTGTAACAAATTTCAAACAGGTGCAGGTGGTTTCCATTCCCCAGAAACTGCCCTGAGTCCCCATCCCTAAAATATCCCCACGCCCTTGGGACTCTCTCTGACTTCCTCTCTTCTCCGAGGACCAGCAGTTTTGTGCAAGACCATCAGTGTTGGTAAGCCAGATCTGCAGAAATTAATTAAATGAAAAGCAATGGGAACAGAAGCTGAGAGCTAAAATGATGGATGTTCATGAAACACTTGCCCAGAGCCCAAAGTGCTCTGGGCATTCAGTGGTGTTTGCTTCCAGCCAAGGAGCTGTGCAATAGTTAAACACACTCAATGCAGTGGTGATTAAGGAATCAGCCTCTGGTATCTGGGTGTGGGTGTCCTCTCTCCATTGCAATTTGCAACTTGGAGCTGCCAGCACTGGTTTGTCATGGATTGCTTCTCCTTGCTGTGGGGAGGTTTATTTGCTTTAAATCCTAAACCTTGAGTTGTGTATTAATAGCACGGTAATGCGTCGCTTTTGTGTCCAGCACAAGCCAGGGGTTATATAAAACACAGATTAATGGGAATCAGCAAAATACAGGAGCATGTGGAGGGATGCCATGAGGATGCCTTGGAAGGGGAGGGAGGTGGCAGGTCCAGAGGGTGGAGGTGGCTGTGTGGGCTCAGAGCACTTCCTGGCAGGATTTGCTCCAGTAATTGTTCTGCAGCCCCCAATTCAGGCCATTTCCTGAACCAGTGTGTCTGTGATCAGGGGTCTTTTGTCCCTGGGTGATAACAAGAAGGCAGAAAGGGGGTCTGGGAATTTGAGTGGAAGTGGCTGCTTTTTGCCTTTTTTCTTTTTTTTTTCCCCCATAGCTGATATGCATCATTTCTCCAACTGCAAAAAAGCAAACATTGCAGGAAGATGAATGAACAAGCAGTTGTCCAAAGGAAAGGCACATCTTTCACCAGGGGTAAATGAACCTCCATTCCCAACATGGCTTGTTTCTCCTCTCCCATCTCAAAAAGCAAGGTGATACTTGGGGTTAAGAAAGACTGAGAATTCTCAGGAGCTCTTTTCTGCACTTGCAGTGATCAGTGGGACATCAGTGCTGGCTTCCAGGGACCCCATGCACAACTCAGAACAGCAGTTCCTCAGTTTTGGGCAGAAAAGCTCCCTCTTAGAGACTCCTCAGCTCAGAAACACTCAAGATGTCCTGAAGGGGCAGCAGGGACGCTGATCCAAACCCCTCCTGCTGCTATTCCACAGGGCAGGAGAGAGGGAAAGCAACAGGTTTCTGGGCACCTGCCTCTGATGTGACCTTCCCCAGGAGAGCATGACCTCGGCAGCTCTGCCCTCCCCGACGGGAAGATGCCTCCCACCCCGGGAGGAAGGCACAGCTGGACTCCAACCATCAATCACATTCCACCGGGAAGGGCTTGTATGGCTTGTGGGATTCCTGGTGGGGTGACTTTTTTTTTCAAAGCCTCCTGCAATAACAGCAACCGTTGCTCAGCTTCCTTTCTAGATAACCTTTTTCCTGCTGCCCAACATGCTTATCTGCTGCAGACAGGCTGGCAAGATGAACCGGAAAGCTGATACCTTATCTCTCCCTCTCAAGGAGCCTATTTAAGTGCTGGAATGTGTTGAGATGGTTAATGATTGTTAAAATCCAAGTGAGGAACATGGACCTCAGGACAGGTCCTGCTGGGAGGGAGCACTTAGTCAAAAAGGAGACTTGAGCGACTACAGCATTTCCAGGCTCTTCTATGTTTTATCTGCCAAAAGATGCATCACCTAAAATGTAAAATATTTATTTAAACCAAAAGGTAGAGACTGAGTTTCTGGCTAATCTGGGGGTTACCACTGCAGGCTGCTCCCCACTCAATGAGGTTTGCTGTGTCCCTTGGATATGGTTTTATCTGTGTCTCAGTTTACTCACTGCAGGAAATACACTGCTGTGGGTCTGCCCTGCAAGGGATGCAGTGTGTGATTCCTCACTCACCCTTTAATCTGACTGCTGTGGGAAGCAGGAAGATGCTCACACATTCATAAATGTAAATAGGATTGGAGAGCTATCGGGCTAATTGAAATGAACAGGGCTCAGAGGCTCAGGCAGCCTGATACAATGAAATGAGACCTCTCTGGGGACACAGGAGTCAAGCATAGCTTCAGCACTTCACTGATTTCAGCCACTGCAAGTGGCAGCTACAACAACAGCAATTGCAGGCACTGGGATTTGAGCACTGTGACAGGAGAGGGGCCCGGGAACACCGGCGTGGCTGGGGTGATGTCTGTAACAGCTGCTGGGGATGGGTGAGAAGCTTATTTTGGTCCTGACCTGGGTGAAAAAATAGCTGTTGGAGATGTTGCCAGCCTGAAACACTCTGCCAGCAAGAGTCAGAGTGCTCTCCTTCCTGATAGGCAACTGTGTTCCAGCACACCCGGGGGTGGGTAGGATGGGGAAAGGGGAGCAGGGCCAGGAAAATCCACACATGTGGGTTGTGGGGCTGAGGAGCTCTGGGAGTGCCCAGATCCCAGCACACAGAGCAGCAAGTGATGGGAGCTCATGTGTGTGAGGGGTCTCTGCACTCCCTGCCCTGGCAGCACCCCTGAGGGCCAGGCTCAGACCTGAGGATGGTCCTTTGCCACTCCATCTGCTCTTGGACTGTTTGTGAGAGAAGCTGTTCAGCTGCAATGCACACTGCTACCATGGGCTGCTGCATCTGAAAGTTAATGTGTTCCACATCACCGACTACTTTTCCATAGAAATGCATAAGGAATCACCCCAGAGCAGACCTCAGCCTGTCTCAGCCAAGAGCTTCAACAGAAACACAGGTGATGCTGTGGCAGCCAGGCTGGGACAATGTGCTTTCTGGGAGATCTGATCCCATCCCAAGCTTGCTAGAGCTGCCCTATCCCCTGAGGCTTTTCATCCCCTGCAAAATTCTTGAAATTAGACACTGAAATGTGCACATCTGCAAGATCCTCCAAATTCTCTTTGCATCTTACGAGGTCCTTGGCTCCATCCCGTTGGGTAGGAGCAGGATGCCAGCCTCAGTCACAGCCTTTTTGGGGGTTGCAGAGAGGACCCTGCAGGGAAGCAGGACGGGAGGCCTGTGGTACTCATTTTTCTCTCCATGATGTGATTGGATTACACTGATGAGGAATGGGGCTGTTTTGGCTGCTATGTCCTGACATAGCTGATAAATCCTGTGTGTCTCTGCCCCTGCCCTCCTTGTTTAATTCCTTTAGGACAGCACTTGTATTTTTGGGGTCATTGCAGCTCCAGTCCAAACCCTGCATCCCCAGTGACTGTCAGGATGGGGCTGAGCTGTCCTGCAGAGAGAACGAGGCCATCTCAGCAGTTGTCCCTGTCAATGTAAAAAGTAGGAATGAGGGAGATCCATCTGAGCTGCTCGGCGCCTGTCTTGTGATCCTGAAACCCAAGAGCCCCCCCTGACTCAGCAGGTTATTAATAATCCCCTGGCTGTGCTCCCACCGTAGCGCCTGCCAGCCCTGGCACCGCCTGGCTCTCCTCCATGGTGAAGTGAGATGCACATCCCAGGCAAGGGCAGGAGCTCCTTCCTGCCAGCCCCCGCACCCCTGCTCACCCACAGGGCTGGGCAGCAATGCTGTGAGGTTCATGGAGGGGTCTGGAGAGACCCAAGGCCTCCGCACCTCCTGCAGCACAGGAGAGGCTCCTGCTGAAGTCAGCCTCATTGCATCCTTGTCCCACACACTCTGGTTTTTATGTCTAAAATCAGTCCTGATGCAGGCTGCAGCACAGCTGAGTTTGGCCTCCTGGAGTGTGGCATCAGCAGTGCCACCTACCCCTTCCCCAGGCTGGGACACACTGGGTGTCCCCAGGCTGCTGCAAACCCTGGTGGCACTTGGCTCCTGTGTCTATTTAGACACGACAGGGTCTGCCAGCCACTGAGTTTCCATCTGTCTCTGCTGAACCTACTCTGTGGCCACGGCCTTTGCCTCTGCTCCTCTTGAGAGGGCAAAGCAGATGAGTCACAGATCCCTTGGAGATGAGCTGAGGGGAAAGAACGGCACCTTCAACAAAACCGTGGTGATGATGCAATCTGATTTTGGTCAGTTCCAAAGGGAGCACCCGGGCTGCAGGATGCCTGCTGGGGGTTCCTAAGCACTGGTGGTCCCTGCCAGCCCTGGCGAGCACGGACCAGGCTGCCCAGGTTTCCTCGTGCCCAGGGTGGGCTGTAGCACACCCACATCCCCACCACATCACACGAACAAGCCCCAGGGGCTCAGCAAAGCTGCGGGGTGATTCGGTGTGGGAGTGAGTCCGGCCGCGCTCACCAGGGCTGCTGCTCACTCGCCAGGTTCATTAGCACTGCCTGGGTTCTAAATAGCAACGTGGAGGTGCCCACAGCACCAAGAAAAACCCACTCCCACGTGGCAAAGCATCTGCTCGACACCTCGGCGCTTCTTTGAGCACCAGCTTGGGGTGTGAGCCCAGCGTACCGCGGGGACCCTGGGCTGTCCCCCCGACACAGAGGATGGAGATGCGGTCACGGGGCTGGCCGCTGCCGGGGCCACCCTCCGAGCCCTCCGGCCACCGGGGCACGAAGCAGCCAGGACTGGGGACACTGGGGAGAGCGGGGCTCGCCCGCCGGCGGCTCCAGGCTGGGTTTGTCGCTCCATCTAGTGGGGACGCGGCGGGATGTCGCCGCCGCCCCGGATCGCGGCCCCGGGAGGGCAGCCCCGAGCAGCCCCCGGGGACGGCGATGCCCCGGACCCTGCGACCCCACCCCGCGTCCCTTGTGCCCCCACCACGAGACAAAGTCCCGTGGGAAGTTCCACCCCGAGCCGTGTGGCCGTTCCCGAAGGGAGCAGGGACACGGGTGGAGAAGCAGGAGGTGAATGGAGCTTTTGGGGCTGATGCTGTGTTTTCCCTGAGCAGAGGTAGTTAGCACCCACTGAAATATTTAGGAATTGTGTTAATAATTAAAGAAGAAGCTGAGCTCAAAAGGGACCACGTGTGATCTCCTGAGACGGAAGGGATAAATCTAGTCATGAGAAAAAAAACACTCACTAGAGAGTTATTTCATGAATTCCCCAAGAAAAAGGAAATTCTGCTGCTCCAGAGGTGTTCCAAACAACGGCCTTGGCTGCTGGGCTGTGGAAGTGCATCCTGCAGCCTGTTAATTGCAGTTACCATTTCTGTCTCTGCACGTGTGCAGGATTCACATGCTGGCTGGGCTGTGATCATCCCCTCACTGATCAGAGCCACGCTCGGCAGGGACAGCGAGAGCTGGCTTGTTTACAGCAGGGGCTGAAGCTCTACCAAAATCCATCCATCCTCATCAGCTCCAGCACATTCAGAAGCAGCTGATACTTCCCTTTGTCAGGGTGAAGCAAGATATTTTTGAACTGTGAAACAGCAGCTGTCTCGCCACGCATGGAGGGGAGGAATCAGGTTGTTATGATGGAAGGTTGGAACCATGAACCCAAATGTGTCCTTGAACTCACATCCTGACCACAACTATAGTCATTATGAGAGTTTCAAGGTAGGGAACAAAATGACTTTGTAGTTTAAATCTGGACTGATCTTCAGATTTAGAGTGAAAGACGTTTGATATATTTGTATTGTCATAAGAGTCAGGTTGATCTAATAACACAGGAATGTTTTGCCTTCCTCAGAAATATTCCTTGTGTTTTGAGATACACCTTGTAGGACCCTATGTTAAATAACTCTATCCCCTTATTTGTCTTGGATTTTTTTTCCAACCTCTTTGAAGAAGGGGCTTTGGTAGAGCAAACAGAGGTGCTAACTGAAAAAAAAACCCAGGTCCTTCTTTAAGTGTTTTTCTGTGTGTTTTGGAAGTGAGTGTTTTATTGAAAAAAACCCACCCAAGTCTTTGCCTGAAAAAACTTTACTACTTGCACCTCCATCTCTCTATTTCTCCTTGTTTTCTGAAGGTGCTGAAAACTCAGCATGTCACCAACAATTTTTGGAGTCTTTTGAAGAACACAAGCTGTCACATTGTAAGAAAAGTGTGTGATGTTTCTTGATTTTTTTTTTTTCTGGAATCTCTTGCTATTTAAGCAACCAAGGTTTTGTGAAGGCTTCCAAGTGGATGTGGCAAGAAAGGCTGGGCTTTAAAATCTACCTAAAGAACAGCCCAGCCAAAGGAAAAATCACTGAGCCAGGATGAGCAGAAGCAGTGGACTTGTTTTGTAGTTATGCATAAGGAAATACTGAAGTCATGGCCGATTAAGTGCCTCCAAAATACTTGCACTATCAGGCAACTGGTATTTGGGTTTTGTTGCAAGCAAAGCTCAGTGCTCAGGCCAGCTGAAAGCAATTCACTTTTTATTGGAAGAATAGTTTCTTCCTTTTAATCAACTCTGTTTTAAATGATTTCCATTTTTAGTGCCTTAAATAGTCATTTTGGTTTGTCCTTCAGACAGCCAGCGTTTTCTCATGAAGAATGGAGTGGGTCTGCAGCCTTTAAAAGGACAAACAATAGCCTGGCAAACAAACACTTCCATGGCATCTTGTTTTCTCACAGAGCCTGCAACTCCCATGGGCTGCAAAGGAATAAAAATCAACAGCCTCTACCTGATTCAGCAGCTAGAAGAAGCAGTAAGTAACACAATTATTACAACTAACCCAGTTTGGAATAAAAGCCAAGATTCCTGGGTTTTCATACTATTTTTCCATTCCTAGTATTTCATACTCTATTTCAGCTTAGACAGGTGAGAGACTCCAGCTTCCTCTCTCATCAGAATGCCTCTTTCTTCTTACAAAGCATCTCTATTGATATTCGGTCTTGAATAAGAGGGGGGAAAATCTTTTATATTTGAGACCCAATGTCCTTTTGTTCTGCTTGAGGTCTGGCTTTCAAAACATTTCCTTATATTTGGATAACACAGCCTCATACGTGGGATTACAGAGAGCTGCCAGAGCTACTCATGTCTTCTCTCCTACCTCTCAAATATGACAGCTCAACTCTATTGATGTTCTTGCTGGCTGGGTTTTGGGTCCTAAGGCCCTGCTCACTTAGTTGCAGGCTTGAATTTCCCTGTAGCTGTCTCAGATAAGCTAATGAAGTCCATGCAGGCATGAGGCACTCTTGATTTAGACACAACTGAATTTGAAATGATTTTCATGCTTCAGGGCATAAACAGCTCCTACCTCATGGAATTATAAAGCATATTTTCCCGTGGACAGGTTATTCCACAATTGACCGTTGAGTGTTTCTCCTGCAGCAGTTGATGCTGGCTGTTGTCTGAGACAGATGGAAAACTGGAAGGACTGTGACCTGACCCACTAAGGTAAATGTGTACTTTGTGGTGCCAAATGGCCTCTGGATGGGGAACAGAGAAGGATTTTTGCTTTTTCCAAGTGTATTGTGGAGTTTTGTGAATGACTGTGAGGGCAGTAAGGCCCTGTCCTGTGGTGCAGGCAGCCGTTTACAGCTGAACAAAGTGATAGCAAAATGGCCCAGGAGCACTGAGCCTGTAAATCACCCTGCTTGGTGCAAGGCAGAGGCAGGGATTGATGGATTCAGAGCAAATTTTTGTAGAAGCAGCAGAATATTATAGAAATTCTATTATTTCTATGAGGCCTTATACCAGAAGACATTTCTGTAGATGTATATCCTATACTAGGTCTGTAAGTCCTCTGTAATGGGTATTTTGTGTTTGGCAGATTTCTCACTAGTGGAAGGATGAAGCACACAGCAGGATTTCTGCTCTCACTTGTAATTAGTCCTGCAAGGAGGAAGCAGAACACTCCTGAGCTTGACTCTCTTGTCCAGGGGATAATTTGTTAAGGACTCTGGAGCAGGTGAAAAATCAGAGTGGGTGAGCTGTTTTTCCAGAATGGATCCTGCATAGAGCTATGCACTGAATTTCATCCAGATGAAACCTGTTCTTCAGTCTCTGCCCAAGCTGCTTCTCATTGTTGACACACCTCCCTCACAGTCTGTTGTGGGTCTAATCCTACCAGCTCTCACTTACACCAGTTGTTTTGATTTATACACAGGCTGGTGAGAAGTGGTGCAGGTCTTTTAAAGAGCACCAGAAGAAACTCCTCACCTTATGCCAAGGTCTGATCCATGTGTGTCCCCATGGACCACATGTAGCTGACCACGATGTAGAGGAGCCACATTCTCCCCTGTGGTGGTAGAGACAAGCTATGTCCTCTGACTATCCAGACTGTGCTCAGCTTTGAACAGTGAGGGGGTGGAAAATCCAGCCCTAATGCAGTCCTGAGCCAGACTTGCAGAATTCCAGAGCTGGCTCTGGCACACTGCTGGGCACAGGTGGAAAAGCCAGGAGCTCGTGGGCACTGCAGTGTACACACCTGGTCATGAATGTACAATTGTCTTTCATTTGTTTACTTTGGCCTTTTGATCACCACAACAGTTTGCATTAATTTTTTCTTTAATTGCTGCATCTATTCCCTTGGCCTTGGATCGTTGCCTTGGAGATGCACAGGAGACCTTTGGAGAACTGCTTATTACAGCAGCAGGTGTGGATAGTGCTGACCTGGACAAACCTGTGTGAGTCACCTGCTGATGGTGAGGCTTGTAGGTGTCTGCATGAGTCACTGAGAGTGAGGGGATCCCACGTTCCTGATCTCCCAAAGGGGAATTTTAATGCCTTTGGGTGGCTTCCTGTCACTGTGCACCTGTAGCTGCTCCTGTGGAGGACAGTGAGGTTTGCATGGGTAGGAAGCAGGTTAGAGGAGCTGTTTGTATGTGTGTGTACCTGTCTGACACACAGAAAAAAAGAATTAAGTGGACCAGACTAATGCCCCAGCTGCCAGTGAGTTGATGAGAGTAGGAGTTTGAGAATGTTGGGAAGGAGGGTTGGGCTCCTGTAGGGAGAGAAGTGGAGGGCATTGGCCTCCTGTCTCTGGAGAGGCAAAACACTTCTAGAGAGATGGGATGAGACACCAAAGGGGCAGGAGTGCTGGAATAGTTTGATATGCAGAAAAGGACAACCAGATGATGGTTTTCAGTGGCTCTGGGTAGCTCAGTGCCTGGCAACTTCAATAGCAGTGCAGATCAACTGTAGGAACATCCCATATGGTCCAGAAAGCTGTTCATGCATTTCTCCCCTCTGCATTACACTTGATGGCTGAGATCAGACACATCTCTCATGAGCAGTGATCCGGCTGCTCGGCCTTACGCTGCTCCTTTAACATAGGGAGAGAGATGGGAGCTGTTCCTCCTGAGGCATTGCCTGCACTGGGAAATGTGCTGCAAAATTCCTCTAAAGCCACCTTCCCTTCATGGGCAAGGGTGTGTGGGGTAACAGCATGTGACTGGTGACCCATGAATAAGCTAAAGAGAGCATTTGCATGAGACCAGCAATTGCCCAGTGCTTGTCGCATATACATAAATATGTGTATATATATATATATGTATATGTATGTATATATGTGTGCACAACCTTTCTTCCTCGCTGGACAGTCCCTGAGAAATAAATGTGTGTGTGTACCTGCAGTCTGGCCTTCTGTCACCAAATGTCACACTGACAGACACCTGTGTGTCTTACAGGACAGGGAAGGAGAATTAAAGAGAGGCTGCTCTGTCCTTGGGTGCAAGGAGACCACATCTCCAAAGCTATAAAAGATCCACTGGGCAGAGGAACTACAATTTGCAGTTACTTTTACAACACTGTCTTTAGTGCCAATTTCTTGCCAGTGCTGCTGCTGCTCAGGTTGTGTCGACCTGAAGCTCTTTTTGTCTGAAGCAGGGACTGTGTTTGCCAGTGAGGCTATTGGTATTTTATGGCTCTGTAGAGTGTTTTGGGAGAGGAGTGACTGCCTTGCTCTGCTGCATTCATTTCCATCATCCTTGATGACAGAACAAATTAAAAGATATTTCTGGACTGAAGTCCTTCCAAGGGGCAGCTCCTCCAGGACGCCTTTGAACCTGCTGCCCATGAAACCATGGGGGAACAGCAGGCAGCCCTCAGTGGTATTTTCTGGTCCCTTTCAGGCTGGACAGGAATCCTCATGGGCCTGTCATCACCCCACGTCCCTGTCATTGCCCTATGGCTCTGGGGTCATAAAAACGTGAGGGAAAAATTTCCAGTGTCCCCTCAAAGACATCGTCCCTGGCACAGGGGGCTGGGGTGGTTGTAGCAATGAACTGTGCAGTGAAGACCCTTGCCTCATAAAGAGAGATGCTCCAGTCCCCCCATCCTCCTTGTAGTCCTCCCCCTGGATCCACTCCAGCAGCTCTGTGTCCCTCTGAGGGGAGCTCACAGAATCACAGATTTAACTGAGGTTGGAAGAGACCTCTGGAGATCAAGGCAGGGTCACCTGGAGCAGGGGACACAGGAACGTGCCCAGGTGGGTTTGGAATGTTTCCAGAGAGGGAGACTCCACGCCCTCCCTGGGCACCTATTCCACAGCTCTGCCACCCTCAGCGTAAAGAAGATCTCCCTCATGTTGAGGGGAAACTTTTTGTGGTTTAGTTTATGACCATTGCTCCTCATCCTGTCACCGGGCACCACTGAAGAGAGTCTGGCACCACCCTCGGACACACCGGGGAGATATTGATACGGATTGCTGAGATCCCCTCTCAGCCCTCCCTTCCCCAGACT
>WBNO01008732.1:241445-287551 GCA_013400575.1 Peucedramus taeniatus
TTTGTTTGGTTTGGTTTGTTTTTTTTTTTTTTTTTTTTTTTTTTTTTTGTTCAAGAAGGAGTTTCTCATTTCTGTGTTGGAGCAGCTGTGCTGCAAGCTGGGGGAACCCTAATGCGGGTCCTGGGACATATGCTGAGCATCTTCTCCGGGGGCTGGTTTTAGTCGTGTTGGTTGTGAATTTAGACGATTTTTTTCTTTACAAAGCCCCCCCCCCCCCCCCAATCCCCGAAGCCAAAGCTGCCGTAAGGGATTTGAATGAGCTGGGAATTGTGGGGCTTGTTAGGAAAGTTGGTTTGGTTTCTGTCTTCTGGGTGTGCAAAAGGTGAGATACACGTTGAGTATCTGCTCATTGGATAAATGTTCATATATTGGTGTTACTGGTGTTTGGAGTGATAAGGTACAGTAAACATAAACGTTTAGGAACTTAGTAGTTCTGTTTCTTTTTAGGAACAGGTAAAGTGTAAGCACATTGTAACGTCTGCATCATCTCCTAGGGGGGAAGGCATCCCACCCCTTCTAGCGCTGAATCCAGGTTTACAGTGGAAGTTTTATTTTTGTTAAGCCTTGTCTTACAGATTCACTTGGCACCTCCACTGGAATGGGCTCTTCCGTGATGGATAAATAGCTGGTCCCTGTCTTGGAGAGCCCAAGTCTGGAGAATCAACTCCTGATGAGTAGGTTTCTCAGACACAAACTGGCCAGGACATTACTTTTGTACTTGCTTCTTCTATGTTCAGTGGTCACTGGGGTAGTGAAACCCCAGTGTTCCAAAAACTAGTGCTGTGAGCCAGAGACTGGGAAGTAAAGTTACCTGGAAGAGGTAGGGAAGGTAAGGCCATATTCTGAAAGTGGAATTTAAAGAGAGGATGGAAAGTGATGTTTTTAGGCTGATTTCTGACTGAAAATATGAAATACTTACATGCATTTTTCACTCCCAGTGAAGCATTGTAAATGAGCTTGGATTTTATCAGGAACTCATCTGTGGTCCATGAGATCTTTGTGGGCTCATCATGGCTGATGCTGTTTCTTTTGGGTCTCTGGCTTAAGAAGTTTTTCCTAGTTAGCAGAATATTTTGAGGTTACAATAAACAACACCTCTCCCATAATGTTTTTCTTGTTAAAATGTAAAAGTTCAAATAAAAATCATACTCAGAAAAATTGCAGATACTGTTTGGAATTGCTGCTTTGTTGTTTTTGCAAGCCATTGTGAGTAATACTCATGGCTGTATTTTGATTTTGTGCTTAATTTGTTGAGTGCCTTGAGTAAATGTTGATTCCTTTTTTTTGTTGTTCATTAGTCTGGTATGCTTTTCTGCATGGTTGAGTAAACTAGGTATCACACATTTGAGGATGCTTTCAGCAGTCTTCACTGTTAAAAAAACAAAATTTTACACGATTTGACAGATACCTTTCTTAAAAAAAAAAGAAACCACGTGTTTGGTATGGGTTTCCAAATTTGTCATTATATAGTGCCTTGGTGCCTTGTTTTTTCTAAATTCGGAGATTTTTCCTTTGGTCTTACAGTGCATTTTTTGGATGCACTCTGAGCTTTTTTTTCTTTTTTCTGTGTGTGCATGAGAGCTTAAAAGGGCAGCTCAGCCAGCTGGCTGAAACTGGAAAAGTGAGTAAATAGTTCATAAAGATGCTGGAAGCGACATGCAGGGTTTAAAAGTATTTCTGTTTCAATAAGTGAGTAATATTCCTAAATATTTTGTATTAAAGTCATTTCACTTTATAGTGACATCTTAATAAATCCCTTTTAATAAAGCTTTGTGTAAAGCCTGACTTCAAAGGCTAATTTATTTGAACAATCTCCTAAAGGTAGTGGTGGCATTAGAGGCTGTTTGTGTGACACAGCTGCCCGTGGTACCTGAGTGGTGGCATGGGACAGCCCTGAGTGCCCGTGTGTGGCCTCCTCCCCTGCTGGGGTCACACCTGAGGCGTGGCTGAGGAGAACAAGGACCCTGAGCTGTGCCCTGCAGGTCTCAGGTGATCCAGGTCAGAATTACCTGCCTGTTCAAGAGTGCTTCTTGCTTAAGGCCTTCATTGTGCTTACATGAGTAATTGAAAGTGTTTAAGGGCAAGCTGGGCTAGGTTTAAGTGCTGCTGAAAATAATAGTAAACTTTTTTTTTTTTTTTCTTCAAATTATTATGGTAGTCTACAAAGAGATTTTGCTCTTGTGGTGTTTCCACTTAAAATTGTGTGTTTTCATGTTGGAGGAATAAAAGCAATATGAGCAGGAGAAACTTAGTGATACAGGATGGTAACTTTAGGAGAGGGTTTTTCCAAGGGCTGGACCTCTCTGGTGCCCTGTTTCTTTTTACTGCATTCCTCATTTATTCTGCAACTTGGCACTGAGCTGTTGTCTCAGTATCAGACTTTGCTCTTAAGCTGATCCTGCCTTGTTAAGTGGGTTTTGTTTTTCGTGTGTCACTGACTCATTCTCCTAATAGGTCGATAATTTCACAGCTCCTTAGCACTAATTTCTCATTTGGAGCAGAAGAAATAGAACGGTGGTTCTGTCAGGTATCAGACAATGAGGTGAGAGCACAGAACAGGTAAAAACTGGGGAGCTGCAGCTCTCTCCATCACAGAACAGCCTTTTCTAACTTTTGAAATAAGGTGAGTTGCTTACCAAAGGGAAAACACCCTCCGAGGATGGGTTTTGCACACATCTGGGTTGCTTAAAGAGTTTTTCCTTGCCCCACAAGGATAAAATGGGGCTAAAGCAGGACATTGCATTATATTCAGCCTCACTGAAACACAGCTTGGGCTCATGTTCTGTTAGTAAGTTGTACTAGAATTCAGGATGTTCCCTGCATGCTCGTGTACTGCTTGTGCAAAAGTAGCAGAGCAATTGGAGCTTATGAGCTGTTTATTTCAGAGCAAAGCTGTTCAGATACTGATCTGTATAGCTGTTAAATCCTGATCTGTTTTTTTTTTATCTGGGAGCGTTTGGGCAATAACAGAAGTGGACTGGAGGCTGCTTTAGTAGCCCTGTGTTGTTCTGTGATTGCCTGTGGCACTGGTTGGTCGTGAAGCTGCTTGTGCTGTGGGGTGTGTGGGGACAGAAGGTGTTAAAAGGTGTATATGCAGCTCTGCAGGGGATTATTTAACTTGCAGCCAAAATACAGGGTCTGTGTTTTGATTCCAACACTTGAATTTTCAGGAGAGTGTTAGTAGGCTGTGAGGGGTGAAAAGGTGAGAAGGGGTGGAAGTGGGGGGTGAGCTCACTGTTCCATCTTTAGGAGATTGAACGTATTAATTTGTGGGGGACTGATGAAAAGTTTTACCTTAGGTGCGCGGGAAGAGATAATGACCAGTTTTGAAATGGGCAGCTGAGCCAGGCTTAAGTGTGAAGAAATACGGGGGAAAATGACAGGGAAGAAAGTGAGGACTTGCTAACAACCCTCTAGAATCTGGCCAAGAGGCCCAATCTGTTGGACTGTAGTATCTCAGATGTGTCTGCCAGGCTTCAGTTAACTGTTGGGAGCATCCTCAATAGCCTTCGGATTTCAGGTGGGTAGCACTTAAGAGGAGTAAACTACTGAGTATTTGTGCAGTTAGCACCCTTACTGAAGAGGTTTGGTGGAGGAATCCTTTCCAAGTAGCCATTGAGACTTTTAGATGGGAATTGTAGTGATGGTGCTCCAAGGAGTGAATAGAGACAGATTTTAAGAGCTTACAGTGGGACTTTGCCTCCCCCAGACACTTATTGTGTGGGAATATAGTGATTTTTTTGGAAGAGTTCTGCTGCGGGGTGAGTTCTTCAGCTCTTCCTACCTGTATGTGGGCTGGGAGGCTGCACAAAAGCCTCGAGTAATCTTGTTCAGAGTTGGGAGTGGGCTGTGAAGCAGGCAGGGGAGTAGGGACATGTTCAAGAGGTGCTCCTTCTTTGGGTACAATAATAACTATGGTTTTATCTTTTATTGAAATAACCAAGCTTCAAGAACCGTCATTCAGAACCATATTCATGGGATCTTGAGTGTTATTATGGTGTTAATGTTCTGCATCTGAGCTAAGTGTTGCCTCTAATGATGCCTGTGATCCTATTGCCATGAAAGCAGTGTATGGGATTGTTCATTTAGGAGGTGTTTGCAGCATTCCCCATCCCAGCATGCAAGGACCTGCTCCTCCCAAAACTTCTCTGGAGCAGGGCTTCATGCTGCTGCTGGCCCCACAGCGTCAGGCAGGCAGTGTGATTCAGAGGGTGCTTTTCAGCCCCAGAAGATGAAGGCTCTATTTCTTGCTCTGCCACTTAGCATAGCTGCAGAGTTCTGTGGTGTCGTTTTCCTATCTGGAAAATAGAAGTGATGACGCTTACACACCTTGTCAGTTATGCACTGCAAATATCTATGTAAATGAAAGCATCTGTGAAATGTTTTCACTTCCTGTCTGGCTCGGAGTAGTCCAGATGTCCTGGGCATAGTCCGAGTTGCTTAGCTCTCCAGAAAACCTAAAGCTTCCTAAAGGTGTCTAAAGCTTCTTTCTTCAGAGTACTGAATCACAACACATATAAGGTGCGTTCTTACCACTTTGTACCCGTGTCTCTTTCCCATCACATCTCTTTTAACATCCCTGGCACTCATTTGTCATGCAAAGGCTCCCATGAATAGGCTTCCTGTAAGGTGAATTGCTGTGCAATGCTGCATTGCCCTGGTGCTGTTAGATTGGGGAACCTGGAGGAAGACTTCCTTGGAAGCTTCAGCCTCTGCACTGTTTATGAACTGCAGGCTTGTCCGGACTGCTTGTCATCTTATTAATGGCTTGAACCAGCTGAATCAGTCTTGATGGCTGTGGGAATTGGGAGAAATCTGATAGAGAAAGAGCTATTCAGGTCTTGCCAGGGCAGCTTTGTACCCTGCAGCATGTACCTGCCAGGGGAGCTCCCAGCAGTGCCTTGAGGAGGAGCAAGGCCGGAGGGATCTGCTCAGCAGGGGTGTAAAGGAATCTCTTCCTTGCTTGTGCAGCGAGGGATTGACATTTGCTGCCTGCTGGTCAATAGCACTTTTTTCTCTTCATCAAGAAAGCCTGTGCATACCCTCAGTGGGAGCTGAGGCCCTGAAGTCAGCAGACAACCTGAGAGAGTGGAGAGGTGTTACCAAAGTCCAGATTTTGTTGTGAGGCTCATCAGGCACAGGATAAGCATCCACATCCCCATTCCAGTGTGATCCTTCCTGAGACTGCAGAGAAAACAGAGCAGCTTACTCAACAGCTGATGGCATTTCTGTGGAAAGAGCTGTTTCTGTTCCTGAAAAAAAGGACTGTTAACCCAAAGGACTGCCAGCTTTGCTCTGATTTCATCTCTTGGAGCTGTGACATCTCTGCTTTTCTCTCTGCTGTGTTGCAATAAAATTTACGTTCACTGCTGAGAGATTAAGTTGCTGAGCTTGGAACCTAGTGAAGGATTTGTGAAATGTTTGACAGAGAAGCATTCTCCAGTGGTGGCCTTGGATGGGTAGTACTCTCCAGGATAAGCTATACCTAATGGTTTGGAGCCTTAAGTTTGGGTTCTGGCAATGGCAGCACAGGTATTTCACTTATGCTGCTCTTGCTGTGCCTCACCTGGTTATATGGGTATCATGGCTGTGATGACTTTTAAAAGTCTGTGTAGGCTGAAATATCAGGACCAAGGGACTTTCACAACCTTTACATGCAGTGGTGTTTATTTTTAGTGAGGGAAGAGTCTTTGCTTCCACCTGTCAGACCTAAGGTGTTGTGCAGTGCCTGAGAACAGTTTGTGCTCGTGTGGGTGCATCCTGCCCTTGTGGGTTGCTCGGGAGCAGTAGGCAGGATTGGGTGCACTTTCTGTGCCAGTGGACAGTCTTTTCCACTGGAAGGGAGTGTTCTGGACATGGCAGGTGCTGCTGCAGTGCGTTTCCTCCTCGTTTGATTCTTCTTTGCAAGTTACTTCTTTTTGATGAAGAGCTGCATTTTCTCTGAGGGTCTTGGCACACAGGTTTGGGTGGCTGAAACAGGCACCTGAGTTCTGGGACTTCTTGCTGTCTGCAGTCTTAGTTGAGCAAACTGTTCTCTGACTTGGACTGACAGTGCCAGTCCTGCTACTCACAGTCTGTAATTGCTGCTCAGATACCTAAATGCCCAATTTACCTTACAGTTCAGCTGAATGTTGCCAGGAGCTTTCTGAGCAAGTTTTGCTAACAGAGCATTATGCCAGGTATTTCTTTTGTATTTGGATTTAAATTACTTGCTTGTGATCAGCCTCCATGTTCTGGTGTTGAGGGAACAGGATGTTGTGTCTCTGTGTTCCCCCTGGACTCTGAGATCTCAGAGGAATCTCAGGAGAGCAGAGTGGAAGGCAGAATCTATGTTGGAGGCTGGGGGTCGTGTGTTTCAGCTCTGACCCTTAGTGGTAGGGGAGCCAGAGTGAAAGTACAACTCTTAAGGGTACAGGTTTACACTTGAATGTGAGCCTTGTTGGGCAGAGGCAGCTTGTGGAGATCACGAGGTCACTTCCCTTTCCTCTTGTACCAGAGATGTTGGGATCTGGATTCATTGAGGCCACAGGTGATCCTTGTTGAACTGAGCAGCTTTGTCCTCCCTGGGTTTTAGCTCTGAAGTATGTAACAGCAAAGAAATAGACTCTTTTACTTCAGTTTGTGCTGAGCCTTTTCTCCTTTAACATCTTCTGGGCCTGGATGAGAGGGTAAGGAGTGTTGTGTTGGTAGCTGCTGCCTCCAGGTTGTTCCACAGGAGACACCTTCCTGCTTCCCTGCAGGTTATAAAAACCCTGCAGCAGTTCCTCTTGGGTTGGAGATAAGGTTATACCTTCCTGACAGGCTGGCACCAGTGGGCCAGTTCCTTCTCTACAGCGTGGTGGGGCAGATGAGTGAAACTGGCTGTTTCTTTGGTGGGCTGTTGTAAACAGACACTCCTTTCAAGGAAAGAATTATCTGCACACCTTGGGGTTTTTGTTGCTTGAAAAAGAGGGGGAGTTTCATGAGCACAGGATCTCATAAGTACTTTCTGTGGGCTGTGGACCAGCCTTCTGACTGGGTTTTTTTTACTCTGTGCCATAGTCTTGCTCATACTCAGGATGAACTATTCCTTTGTCTGCATCCTCAATTACTGGAGGTCAGGGCTCCTTTCCAGGGTGTGGTATTGTCTGTCCAGCCCGCACAGAAAGGACCACAGAACTCATTAATGTTTTTGTGTAAATACAATTGAGCTATTCTCCAGACTTCAGTCTGCTTTATCTGTTTTACAGTAAGTTACAATTCCAGCCTCTCTGGCTGCCTTTGCCTTGCCTGCCTTCCCAGCACTGGAAAAGCTGTTCAGCAGAGAGGTGAAGCTTCTGTATTTTAAGGCCAAACCTGACATTGCAAAGACCTGTTTTCTCTAGAATGTGCAGTGAGTCACTGACAGTAGTTTTGATTCCCAGCCTGTTGGTACATTCAGAAGAGGGGGCAGCAGGTGAGCTTGGTGAAAGCAGAACTGTGAAAATGAGGTCAGGTCATCAGACAGGACATGCCCTTTCTGTCTCCCTTCCCTGTTGTCCTGTTTTACCACTGTCTGTAGAGCTCCACAGTGTGGAGTTAATGATAGTTCTACTGTCCAGAAGACTCTGTCTCTCCTCTTCATAGTCCTGCTCCATGTTTCAAATCCTGGGAGGCTTGACTTGGAGGTCTGAGGATGGGGCTGGATAGCAGACAAGTCCTCTGGCAGACAGCTTCCAACAGTATTGCTTGGCTAACAGCATACCTCTGCAACAAATCATGGCAGATGTGATCCTGGTCTCCCATCCCCTGAGCCAAGGTTCATGGGAGATGGAGAGAAGCTAGAACTGTGCAGGATTAAAAGAACTGGCACCACCAAATATGCCTATTGAGCTAAGCAAGGAGGGTCCCTCTTGTGAATCAGGAGCTCAGTGATGGAGGTGTGTTATCTCTTCTCTGCACTGCAGACTCCTGACTTGCTTCTCCCTGTCTGGCAGGATTTGGTGCAGTTTTCTGGCTCTACATTTGGTGTTAGATCCAGATCTTGGCAGGGCCTTTTTCAGGTGTACCAGCAAATCTTGGCATCTCCCTCTGGAAGTGATGCAGTAGAATGAGAGTGAGAGCTTTTTTTTTTGTGGCTTAGACTCTTGCTACAGCCTCTGCCTGCTGCACAGCTCTTCTGCATTGATCCCCTTGACTTTGTACTTGGATGCTGATATTCTCCAGTTGCTCCCTGCCTTACTAAGCAATCTCTGCTGGGAACTGAGTGCTCATCTGGTCCCTTCCTTGCTAGGCTCATGATCCCTGCATGGCCCAAACAGGGCTTCTGCAGGATCTAAGTGCATCTGACAGCAAGTCCTGGGCAGGTGATGACAGTGTCTCACCAAAGCCCTCCCGAGGGCAGCCTGTGGTATCTTTCATCACTGAGGCAGGTGGTGAATGTTTCACAAATAGGTGGTTCTTGGTGGGACATGTTCCAGAGGTAGTGGTATCTCTGTGTTGACAGATAAATGTTCAGCTATGGAAGTACAAGTAAGATTGACCTGTGTGTGTGTTTAAAGAAGAGTGAACATCATTAATCTCCTGTAAAACTATACTTTGTTGTTTAAAAGGTCTCACGTTGCTGGTAACATTAGGAACCACAATGTATTTCAGTTTAAGGTAACTCCAGACACTTTTCTCTTCTGAGAGTACTGTTTAGCTTTTCCAACTTGTGAGTTTCTGAACAATTTGTATAAAATTACATCAGAAATTTTCCTGCTTGTGAAGAAAAACCCTTTCCCTGTTAATCTCCATCCTGTTGCTTTTTGTGTTGGTGACTGCTGCTGTGAAGTGAGCAAGGAGTGAAGATCTGCAGTAGTCAGGACTGTGTTCGGTGTAGAGCTCAGTGGTGTGTGAGTAGCTGAAATGATTCCTTCTAGTATGTGTGTTACCTTTCATAAATCTGTTTGCCCTGCTCAGCAAAGGCTGGCTGACTTCCAGATACTCAAGCTCCATTGAAGTCTTGTGAATAAAACACCAGCAGCCCAACCTCCTGCATACATAGATTTGCAAAGAGCTTTGCAGACAATCCTGTTTGTCAGGAGTCCCTCCATTTGGCTGTTTTCAGCTCGTGGGTTTCCAGTTGTTACCAGTGCCAGTAACTCAAGGTTTTCACATTGTTTTGCAGGACAGGCTGTAGTTCCAATACTTGCATGCTTGTAAGTCTAACATCTTAAAGGCATTAAAATGTCACTGTTGCTTTCTGGATTAGAATTTACCCCTTTAAAAGGCAGTTAGACAGGGTCAATACCCAAAAATTGGATCCAGGGTAGTATGATGTGGACATGGGTATGCCTGGGCAGTGGAGCTCTCTGCCTGAGTGCTTCAGTGCAGTTATTTGTATCCTGGGATCTCTAATAGAACTGGTCATACTGCAGTATTTTGTGATTGCTCAGACACTCAGTGTTTTGCTATCTGGTGCTGTCCCTGGATATAGTAGGAGAATGAGAAGAGCTACCCTCCATGCTGAAACTGATAGCAAACCTTCCCCCACAGACCTCTATAAACCCAGAGAGAAACCTTGCAGAAATGCTGGTGATTGATTTTTTACGATTTCTCTGTAACAGGGGATATTGCTTTCTTCAGGGTCAGCTGCCGGGCACGGGAACCCTGAGCACAGGTCAGAGGCTCTGCCGAGGCTGTCAGTTTTCACTTGTCAGCATCAGCATGTGTCTTCTAGTTCCAGCTCTGCTAATAATGAGCATGCAGGCTGGCAGCTCAGTTCTAAATGAATCACGATTTTTATCAGAAATGGCTTTGCTCTTCAAGACTAGAAGGCCTTTATGATCCCTACCTGGATTCTCTGCTTGACTGTGTGATGGGAAGATAGTGCAGTGTTGTGCCAGCCTTGGGAGGCTCTGTGGCCTCTTTGAAGTGCTGTGGGTGAACTGGGTGCTGAGACATCTCCCTGACTGATAATGCCCTTGGGGTAGCTGGGATCTGCAGGAGGGACAGGCAGCAAGGTCCTGCCAGTCCAACAGCTCTGACCCAGCTCAGTGCTGCTGCAACCTGTTGGCACTATGGAAATTGCTTCACCTCTCTATGGTCTTGTTTTCCCCTTTGGAGCACACACATAAGACGTGAACAAAGCTGTGTTTCACATCTTCAGAGCATTGAAGGAATTGAAAGTAAATTTCATTTATCCAGACGGCAGTTTTGTCTGTCCCAGACAGTTTGACAAGGGGCTTTATCCTGACACGTCCCCAGCTTCTCCATTGTGAAATGGTTGTTTATTCTTCCTGAATCCTTTTAATGATAGAAGATGTAATCAAGAAGCAGCTGAGGCCTGGTTACATAACTGTTGTCAGGGTTTCTCTTTGGCAGCATTGCCCTTGTGTGCTGTTTGCACACTGACTTTCAGGAACTCAGGGCTTTTCTGTTGACCAGATAACTCCTGCACCTGATCTGGGTAGGTGGTTTGTTGTTGTTGGGTTATTTTTAAACACCACCTAATTTTGTCTGTTTTAGCTTTCTAAACTTCAGAGTAGATTTTACTGCTTTTATTGTGAGGTTGGTACAGTGTTGACATGGTGTGGATAGGCCCTGAGCCAGGCTCCTCTGCAAGGCTCAATATACCTGTAAAAGCAGGTGGTTGTGCACTTGCCAGCACAGCACCCTCTGCTCTTTGTTCTGCTCTGGGGCTCCCCACAGCTCTGCCCCTTCAAAAAGCTCATTGTTCTCAGTCCAACTTGTGCTTTCCTGCCAAGTGTATGTTAATCAGTGTGTTTTCTCCCTCTCTTTTATGTCTGTCCTCCTAATAAAAATACAGTGCAAATGGGTAAGTGAGGGAGGAGCTGTTGTTTTCTTTGGCACATGGTGGCCATCTGAGCAAAGATGAACCAGACGGGAGCCAAAGACCTGTTTGCTACTCTGCAGGAAGAGGTGCCTCAAGACTGCCAGCCAGCCCTGTTTCCTCCATAAATCCTTCATGCTGCAGCCATGTGGTGATCCAGCAGAAATGCTGTGAGGGGCTTCCTGGGGAGCCCGGTGTTTTTCCTGAGCGTCCTGTGGATGCTGTTGTTGAGAGACAGAAAGCACTTTTCTATCTCTCTCCCTGACCACTTAGCACAGTCCATGGCTTCTTGCTCCTGACAGACCTGGTTAAAATCCTGCAGTGCAAGAACAAGTGCTGTGTAGTGCCAGGCTTATTGGTCAGACACCTGCCCCCAGCAGCAGCCTTTAGATGGGCTTTACTGGGCCAGTTGCAGTTGGCACTGCATTCCCAGTCTGGCTCTGTCCAGCATGTTCACAGTCTGTGCTTTAAGTTGTACATAATGTGTGATGGACTAATCCTCTTACCTGCAAATTGTATTTGATAAGGCATTGCTGATGGGAATTCTAGCCTTTGGTCAGACACAGTTTCTTTCAGAAAGAGTGATTGCTGTCTCTGTTGGAAAGGGCTTTCAGCTGGGTGAGTTTCAGAAAGTGAGAGGTGTGGGAAGATAAGAGATATGTGTATGTGTGTGTGTGTATATATATATATATATATATATATACACACACATGTATATAGTGTTTTGTTACTCCCAACACAGAGTTGAAACCCTACAATGGTTTCGTTTTACCCTAACAGATGGTAAAATGAAACTGCCAGCAGTTTTGGGCTTGAAGTAGAGACTTTACAACAAGAAATCTGGAAATCTAAATTATGTGTGAAAAGGTTAGATGAAGCTCCTAGATTTGAGAAAATTTAGAACAGAATGATGCTTTAAAAAATGTAAGATAGGTCCATGAAAGTAAGCAAAGTGTCTTTTCTGACATAAAAGTTGATGTACAGTGTGAGCACTGCATGTTTCAACTTTATCCCAGGCTCCAAGAGCCAAAAAGTCAAAGTAAGGAGACTGCCTGCATGATGGGTGTTACTCACAGCATGTTGTGCCAGCAAAGATCAGATTGAAGCATTAACAAACCACATCCATTACAGAAAGTATATTTCAAGCTAAAAATTATGTTCAAGATGCCAGCAACAGAGGAACATGATTTGTGTTTGGAGAATTCATAGTAGAACAGCTGAACTCACAGGCTCAAGAGTCTGAATCTGGTACAGTTGAGCAGGTGTTTTCTGACTCCTTAACTCTCTTTCATGGCCAGCTGATGAGAAAAGGGGATTTGGAGAAAGAGTTCTGTTGCCTTCCAGCGATGCTATCAAAGCATTAATTGCTAGTATAACTGTAGCCAGTGTGGAACCATAATCTAAACATTACAAATCCAGTGCTTCAGGGGAAATGCAATGATAAATTCCAGTGTGGTATAAGATACAAAGATACAGTGCTTTTCTGACATTTATGTTTAGGAATCCTTGTGTTTGCCTGTTTATTGTCAGCCTTACTCTTTTAAAGCAAGGACTTATTGACCCCCCCCCCCCCCTTGTGTTCTCATACTTGAAGAATCTCACTTCGTTCAGCACTAGAGTGGCAGAAAAAAAGATGCCATGAGAAGTGTATTCCTGCAGTTCTTTTCATTCAGTTTGTGAATCTTAAAGTCCAAAAGCTTCTTTTGGCTAAAGAGGAGGGAGTTAAAACTTGTATCTTTGTGTGCTTGCTTGGGTATGTTCAGGTCTTGCTGTTTTGTGTGTTCTGTGTTTTGCTTGTCCATTTGATGGGGTTTTCCTGGTTCTCTTCCATTAAAAGGCAGATCGGGAGCGGCGCAGAGAAATTTCCTTACTAGATGACATTTCATCGCAATGTCCGATCGTTTGGGGCAAATAACCAAGGGAAAGGATGGGAAAAGCAAGTACTCGACTCTCAGCCTGTTTGATAAGTATAAAGGAAAGTCAATAGAAGCTATCAGAACTACAGGTAAGAAACACCTCCAGAAAGCTCCTTTTGATGTCTTCCAACAGTATTGTTGCAGAGCTCGTTCAGGTTGTTGACCCCGTAGGACACAGCTAGGTTGCAGTGTTGGTGCAGGTGTCAAAGCCTGCGTTTCATAGTGACCTAGAGGAAAATCTCCATGGCTCTTTTATTGTGGAGACAGAGGAATTACACAGGACAAATGGGGGCTCTTGGCCCTTTCATTTGTGCAGGAAGCAAACTTGAGTGGAGGCCTTACCAGGGCCTTAGGCTGTGCCAGGGCAGGGCACCTGAGCTGACTGAAGTGCCTTAAGCTGGTCAGACCTTGTGTGAGGTGAAAGTCAGGGACTGAAGACCACTGGCAAAGAACCTGAGTTAATTTTGCAGTGGGAATATGACCAAAAGTAGATAGTGGGTTCAAAAAGTGATCTTGCCTGGACTGGCTCTGGATTGGTGTGAGAATAGAAAACAAAAAATAAAATACTTTCTTAATAAGTGTGGTCTGGTGGATAGAGCTGGAAAATTGAGACCTCAGGATTCCCAGCTTAGGTCACCTGTTTGTCTGCTAAAAGGTGGACTTGAGTGGCCATTTCCCCAAGCTGTAAAAAGGTGGTGCTGCTTCTCCTTGGTGAAAGGAAAGAGCTACCAGTGCAAATCCTCCTAAAAGACTCTGTGAGCACTTTGTTGGGGAGAATTTTTTCTCCCTCCCACTGCAGGAGCTTTTTGCCAGCTACTACAACAGACAGCTGCATCTGTGGTCCTGTGGGAAACAACCTGTGTGTTGACATAGCAGCAGCACTTCTGCTGGGGCTGCACCCAGCCACAGCTTCCTAATTAAGGTTACTTATCTAGCAGGATACAGCCCTCTAACCTGCTGCTGTTCCTTTCTCACCAGTTATTCCTAGACATGGCTTACAGAGTCTTGGGAAAGTTGCTGCTGCCCGGCGCATGCCACCTCCTGCAAATTTGCCTAGCTTGAAGTCTGAGAATAAAGGAAACGACCCCAACATCATTATAGTACCCAAGGACGGTACAGGATGGGCAAACAAGCAGGATCAGCCAGACCAAAAGAGGTGGGTAGAGTGAATCTTTGGTGAGTTTTTGTCAGGCAGGCAACAGTGGTTGTGCGCTGCTGTGCTTGGTGTCAGACCTTACAGGGATCAGTTCTCTGTTGTCCGTGCCAATGCAGAGCCACTGCTTTGGTTTGATCTTTTAGCAACTGCCATATTGCCTGGAGTTGTTTTCCTGCCTTCCTTCCCCTTTGGTCTCACCTCTGCTGTCTCTGCTCAGTTCCAGTGCGACGGCTGCACAGCTGCAGGAGTCGCTGCCGCAGCAGGGTTTGCAGAAATCTGTCTCCAATTTACAGAAGCCGACACAGTCAATCAGTCAGGAGGTAGGTGCCAGCAGTCTCTGACTGCCACCCTGCTTCCCCTGTCCCCAGGCAGCTTGAGGGCTTTAATTGCCTGTGTTGCCTTGCGCTTAAGGAAAAGCTCCTGTATAATCAGTTATTGTGGAAGTGACTCTTGAGTCCAAGCTGCTGTGCACCAGGAGCGTTGTGCTGCAGTTACAGAAGTAACATACACAGAATTATATTTCTCAAATGTGTGCAGCAAGTCTAGTTGCAGTCTAGGAAAAAATGGCTGGAATGTGGGATGGCTGGTTAGCACTTCTAAACTTCTTCTTCTTCTGTTGGTTGCAATTCAAACATTGCTTGGTGACAACAGATCCAACTCTTGCTCCCAGCCTGACGAGACTTGATGGGAAGAGATCTGGCCATGTGGGAGAAGTAGCCAGTGTTAGGACCTGAAAAAGCTGCTGGCGAGTAAGAAGGTGTCCCAGAGAGTAAAAGGACCTGACGCCCTCTGTGTTGCAGATTTCACACTTCTGGTTTAAAAAAAAATCTCAGCCCTTGAGGTTCAGGGAAATCAGGACAGAAGTTGTTTTGAAGAGAAGAGTGGTCAGTGCACAAGAAAGTAGGTTAGCCTTCAAGCTGAGGTGTAGCATGGAACAAATCTGGAAGATTAAGGAGACCATTTGGGAAAATGCAGTAGAATGAAAGGAAAGCTTGATGAGAGTACAAGTTGAGGAAATAGGTGGTGAAAATGGTCAGAGGAGACATTAAGGTAGAGCAGAGGATTTTTACTGTAGCATTGTAGTACACAGGAGTGAGGAACAGCTGAATATAGCCCCATCTTGAAGCTGTGGAGACCTGTGGTATCTGGCTGATCTGCAGGCCTGAACCATAGCTGGTGCCAGCCAGGAAATGAGAAACAGTCATGAATCTTAACTGATCCATGTTGGGGTTTCTTTTTGCTTTGTTTTGTTTTCAGAGTACAAATTCAGTGCCAGGTGGACCAAAGTCATGGGCACAGCTGAATGGAAAGCCAGCAGGACAAGAAGGTGGTGAGTATGATAAACAGAGCTGGTATGTGCCTGCCTTTCCCAGACAGGCATGAGATGGGGTGGGCTCCATTTCTTCCTGCCCTCTCTGTCAGCTTGGTGCAGAATGGGAGTGAGGCCTTCTGAGTCCTGTTTCCAGTCTGTGTGCTGTGTTGGCTGGAATGATGCAGCTGAATCAGTTCAGGGTTGCCAGTGCAAGACATGGCTTGAACAGAATGTGTCTCATGGCCAAACTGAACCAGAGCAAGTCATGCTGTTGGGATGCAGCAGGGAGTTCTGGGAGGGGAATGTTCTGAAGGAGAAAGGAAACATTTGCCCCCATTATGAGTATCTTCAGTCAGCCCATAGCAGTGTGTAACAAAGATGCAGTAAACACCACTCAATCCGGGAGGGATTGGTTTAGAAGAGAAGAAGAAAGGAGAAGGGCCATTGGAGAGGGGAAATGTCGGCACCTCCATGGGCAGCAAGGGGATCTTCACCTAACTGGGTAGTCAGAAGTGAGGCTGGAATGTTCTTGCAGAGTATCTGTGATCCAAGGGAATTGCAGTGTCAGTGGGTGGAGATGGCAGTGGAGCTGCTGCAGGGTGCACTCGCCTACACATTGGCTGAGGCCTTGCTATTAAGTCTCCCTCAGTAGCTGTGCTGCTAATGGCTTCTGCTTGACTGAGAATCCTGAAGCAGTGTTAACATGAATTGGGAGTTTAGTTGTGTTCAGATGCATCCATTTCCACACAGGAGGTGGTTTCCAGCTGCACTGAGTAATGCCATTAAAACCATAGTGAGAATAACAGCTCAGTTCCACTGTTCTAATGTGAACAGACCTGGAACCATTCACTTGTCAAGTGAAATTGCAGAGATATTTGAAAGAACTGAGACAGCTGCTGATTGCAGAAACAGAGGGGACAAATTTGCCCTGAATTAAATGAGGCCCTTAATGAGAGGGTGTTTCTCAAAGGCTGTATATTAAAGCAGAAACTTGTACTTGCCTGAGGTTGGTGGCCAGTGCAAAGACTGTCTTGTTTGGTTAATTGGTACTTTTTTTGACTCTTGCTGTGTGGACCTCCTATACAGTAATTTTGAAATTTGATCATCTAACAATGTTCTTAAAGGATTTTTTGAAAACTCATTCTAGGTCACACTTAACAATATAGAGTTCTCAACCCAAGAAAACAGTTGCCTATGTGGCTAAGAGCAGCTTAATTAGAAGGTAATTGAATCACAGAAACATCAGAAATCTGTCTGAAAGGATTTCTTAGGCCATCCCATGCTTGCACATCTTCTCTAGTGGCACTGAACAATTGCTTTTCCTTCTAATCTAATTCAGGTGTTACAGACAAAGAGGAGAATTTCTTGCTTTTTACTCTTTTTAAGTCTTAGAGCTGTAAAATCACTTTTTGAGGGTGTATCCTGAAGAAATGTGGTCTAATAAGTTAATTATGGACTTTTCCATGCTTGTGTTTTTGTATAAAAGACATTTTGAGAAATAAAAGGGGCACCAAACTTTTTTTCAGTGTGATGCTGCTTAGGGGTAGAGTATGAATTGTTAATGGCTGCACATAAATAGTCCTTACATGGTGCAGCCTTACCTGGGGGTAGATGTCTCCCCTGAAAGACACTTACCTGTGCCATTCTAGTTCAGTACAAATCAGAACTCTTCAGCAAGTCTTAGCTACTTTGCAATAAATTAGGCAATGTCCTTCTCAGGTATTTTCATCTGTATAAAAATTGAAGGTGTTTGGCGCAGCTGTTGCAGAGTCTTTCCTGGAAATTTCACATGAGAGGTCTTGTGCAGTGTACAAGTTCCAGAAAACTGGAAAAAATTAAAATTACTTAAGCCAGTCTATCTTGATTCTTCAGGGCAATGAAGGAGAAAGATAGATGAGACTCATGTCAAATCTTCAGTACTCATGGCTGATACTTCTAATACAATTCTGAAATGCCCTTTTTAAGACAGCTTGAGCCAAGTAACACTAAGAAACAGTTCTCAAAAAAGCAATTCTTTTAATGTGTAATAGTACAATAATGCTTGTAATTTCCTTTTATTCAGTGTTATCTTGCCAACAGATTTAGGAGAATTGCTGTGTTTCGTGTTCCAGTCACTGGCAGATCTTTAGAATTGACAGAGAACTGTTGTTCTGGAGTGACTGATGACTCAGCAAGACAATTTGCCGGTGACTAGAAATGAGCCTGGCCTGATCTGGCCAGTGATCTGCATCTTGAAAATGCTGCAGCAGGGAGGAGAGCATAAAACGTGTCCTTACCTTTGGTGTTTCACTGATACATTGACAGAAATTTTAACAATAGACTTCCCTGGCAGAGTGAGGTCTGAGCAAAAAGAGTCTGAATAGAGATGTCAAATACTTGATAGCAGGGTATCATTTATGAGCGATCTTGCAGAATTTATATCTTTGCCTCTGTCTGAATTCTGTACTTCACAAAAATAATTGGAAGCTGAGAAAGTTCACTGACTTCGTTGAATGTGAGAATTCAAATGAAGATCCTGAGTGTGGGAGTGCTGGGTGAGGACACGTGTTGTCGTGTTGGTGACAGTGTCTGAGAGTGTTGGGGATGTGAAGTGAGGTGCTGGTACGATAGTAATTTGGGTTTAAGTATGCCAGAGGCCCAGATTCCCAGGAAACACATTTCCAGGCTGATCTCTTAAGGGAGTTGAAGCAGTGGAAAGATCTTCTCTGAGTCCCACACTTATTTGTCTGACAGGTTCAAGGGCCTCAAGCCGACTGTTATCCTTCTCTCCCGAGGAATTTCCGACGCTGAAAGCAGCTGGCGAGCAGGACAAGGTTGGCAAAGAAAAGGGCGCCTTAGATCCGTCGTATGGGCCAGGACCAAGCCTCCGCCCCCAGAGTGAGTGAGGGACTGTGTCTGTCTGCCTTATCCCAGCTCAGTAACCCCATTGATTCTGTTTTGGGCAGGGGGTACCAGTCCATAGTAGTACCAAGAACTCTGTCCTTACAATTCCTTTTATGTAGTGTTTTGCTTACACGTGTCAGGCCACTCAGCAGGTGACCACAGATTGGCATGTGGTGCTGATGTTCTGTGGTCCAGACAGCCAAGCATGGACTGTCATCTCCTATACCGTTTAATAAAAATTGCTGTGTGATGTTGCAAAGCAGGCCCCTTCCTGGACTGGGGAAGCCACAGTGAAATCAGTGTGTGGTGTAATGTGGCTTCTCTTTGAGTGTTTTTGCATCTAATTGGCCTATTTTCTGCAGGGTAAGGACTGTGGAGATAGGGAGCAACACTCTGGTAGGAGTTCAGGTTTATTGGCAAATAAGGACACCACTGGTGCAGCAATTACTTAGTAACAGCTGATGCTGCTCCTCTCTTAAGAAAATAAACACAGTTGGAAATTCTTCTTGGCCCTTGATATTTTTGTACAACCTTGAGGTAATTAGGGCTTGACCAGAGTACTTGAGGTTTCGAGACTTTCTGGCAGAGTGGCTGCCTGCATTAACAAATATTAACATAATTATTACCTCCTTTCCAGATGTCACCAGTTGGAGGGAGGGCGGTGGGAGGAACGTCACCTCTGCCACATCTCTGACCGCCTCCCCTGCTGAGCTGGGCAGCAAGAGCTCCAGCACTGGAGACGGGGCCCCCTCCTCAGCGAGCGCCAGCGATCCCAAGGAGCCGTCTCTGCGCCCAGCTCAGCCCCTCCGCAAAGGGGCTTCGCAGTTCATGGGAAATGTCTACCAGCCACCCACGTACCATGACATGCTACCTGCTTTTGTGAGTGACCCTTTCTCCACACCTTTGTGATGCTCTTCATTCTAAAGAGAAGGCTGGGGTTGAAGTCAGCTGAGATGTGTTTTCTGGACTCTCAGTTGGCTGCCAGGGCTTGCTCAGGGATCCTTCTCTTGACATGTTTTTAGTTTGTGTAGCACAGCCTTGCTCAGCCCAAAGAGAAGTTGTCCCTTTCCCTCTGGAGCTGGAGAGGGAGCCACTAGCATCTGGCCTTTTGGGCAGCCAGATGTGAAATGTTTGTTTCCTCTTTGTGTGGGTGCAGCTACCATGTACATGTTGTAACCTGATCTGGGTAGACTTTCCTGTGGCAAGGAGAAAAACCAGGCTGTTCTGCTTGGCCTCATTCCAGATGTGTCCACAACAGCCATCTGAGACCCCTGCACCGCTGGACCGAGGGTCTTTCCCTGTTCCTCAGCTTCGGCTTGAGCCCCGGGTACCTTTCAGACAATTCCAGATGAATGACCAGGATGGGTAAGGCTGCCATCACTTTCCCACCTAACAGGCAGGTTCACGGTGTGACATAAACGTTAAACTAGGCAAGAATTTGGGCCAAGGATGCAGTTGCATGTATGAAGCTGCAGGCACTAAAGGGGAACCCTGTTTTTTACCCAAAGCAGCAGTGCTTTTCTCCAGCTACAACAGCAGCTGAAATGTTGCAAGGCTGTGAGCACTGTGTTTCTGAATAGCAGGCAGACATGGGAATTGGGGTGTGATCCTGGACTGGAGGGCTTGCAGCTCTGATCTGTAAGTTCTAGGAGGTGGATACCCAGGTAGACAAGGGGAAGAAACTGCTGGACAGGGAGAGTAACTCGGATGCACGGTGTATAAGTGTGTAGTAGAAAGGACTGATTTGGTGTTACAAACTCAACTCTGTGTTCTTTGATTTTCTTTTTGCTGTTTCTGACCAATTCTGTGTTTTCAGAAAAGAGAACAGGCTCAGCCTGTCTCGCCCAACGCGCCCAGTCCGGCAGCAGATGGAGCGAGTGCCTCGGCCCACCATCATCAATGCAGAGAACCTGAAGGGGCTGGATGAGCTGGACAATGATGCAGATGATGGATGGGCAGGTAAAGTGCTTTCATGCTCTAGCTTTGTGTAGTTGTGAAATTGGTGTAAATGATGACACAATGGATCCTTCTGATCCTTTCCATCACATTGTGCTCAAGGAACTGGATCTGAAGACTCCTAAAAATCTGAAAACACCAAGCACAGCAGAAGGGATAGCACTGTGGGTACTGGGAAGGAGAGTTAGTCCTGCCTTTTCAGTCATGGCATTCAGTATCCAACTGCACACAGTCTGACTTGGCAACTGTCTCCTCATTTGCAGCCCCCACTCCCAGGCTGTTTGCTGCTCCTCCTCTGGGACCAGCCCAGCTGTTCAGTAGTGTGTGTCCACACTGCCTACATCATTTCTTGCCTGATCTAGTTGAAGTTGTCCCTGCTTTTTGAGGGAGGTTGGTGGATGACATTAAAGGTCCCTTCCAACCCAAGCTATTCTGTGATTTCCAGGACCAGTGCTGGATATTTGGCTTCTGTGTTCATGCCAAGCCTGTGTGTCCTGTAATTTAGTGCTAAAGGGGGGCATAAGCTTTATCAGGACAAAGGACCTGTTTCTCTCCTCTCATAAATCTGTTCTCCCTTGCTGTTTGTAGGCATTCATGATGAAGTGGATTACTCTGAGAAACTAAAATTTAGTGAAGATGAAGAAGAGGAAGAAACTCTTAAAGATGGACGACAGAAGTGGTAAGAAGTCATTCTGTTTGCACTTACAGTTTACCCTTAATAAAAGTGAGCAATACCAGGATCTTTAAAAATTTCTTCTAAATGTGGAGTCTTGATCCCTCTGATTTGTTACTGTGACTTTGTTGATTTTACTGGGCAGTGTTTGAGTGGTCTTCAAGGATATGTGTAGGTCTAGCAGCTGACTGCCAGTTTGCCAGGCTTTTTTCCTCCCCCTTTCTCACCTTTATCCTTTTGCACAATAGTGGAGTTGATCCTTAAGCACCTTAAGAGAAGCACATCACTTGTTCTGGTGGTTTTTTGTGATCTTTCCTTTTTATTAGAGTCAATTGCCTTTGCCACTTGATCAGGCTCCAAGTGCTTTTTGAAGGAAGTAGCAAATGCAATAATAAAGCTGTTTATGTGACAGGAACAGCTGGGATCCCAGAAGGCAGCGACAGCTGTCCCTGAGCTCTGCAGACAGTGCAGATGTCAAGCACACCTTGGAGGAAGGAAAGAATTGGAATGATTCAGTTGGCTTGTCCCGGCCAGTCCGGAAAGCACAGGATTCACAGCAGCCTCCAAGGAAGCTGAATGGCTGGAGCTCTGCCTCAGAATACCAGGTAGGTTGAACTCATGAGGGTGAGCTGGAAGCCCATCACTGTCCTTAAGAGGCCAGTTTGACATTTTTTTGGAAATGGGATGCTGATGAATTTCTCTATTCTTAGTTTATATCCAGCTGGAGAGAAATCTATCTGCATAGCACTTCCACTAGGGAAAAGAAATTGAAGCTGGTCCAGAACAGTGGGGTTGTCAGTGAGAAAATGGAGTTACTGAACCAAATAGCAATAACTCTTCTGAGTAACAGGGGGGTTTGTGCTTGAGGATAGAGGGGAGGGAGTCAGAAGGGGATATTGTCAGCATGGGATGCAGATCTCAAGATAGAGGCGCCGGTTGGGTCATGCTTATGGAGAAATGTTTTTTCTCTGGTAGAAACCCGCACTGGGAAGTGTTCTCAGACAGCAGTCCCTCGAGGATAAAGAAGAAAAGGTGCCTGTGAGGCAGAAGTTTGTGCACTCTGAGATCTCTGAGGCTGTCGAGAGAGCCAGGAGGCGACGGGAGGAGGAGGAGCGGCGAGCCAGGGAGGAGCGCCTGGCAGCCTGCGCTGCCAAGCTCAAGCAACTGGATCAGAAATGCAAACTGGCTCAGAAGAGTGGGGAGACACAGAAACACACAGAGAATGAAGATGTGCGACCTCCCAGCACAGAGAAAAACACTACACAAGAGAATGGCCATGCTTTCCGTAAAGGTACAGAAACACTGCCTGCCTCACCCTGTAAAAATCACTTTTTTTTTGGCTATTGTGCTGATCTCTTAGCTGGAGTGGGGGAGTTCCTGGGAGGGAGTGTTCAGAAGGTCCTTCAGCTGCCCTTGAGAGATCAGCTGCTGCTTGTATTCTCCAGAGTATTTTGGGTTGTTGACAAAGGTTGGTGAAATAAAAAAAGCTATTAAAACAAATGCAAACTTCTTCAGTTGGCTTTATCTGTGCTCAGTGAGCTGTGCTAGCAGAGGGCTTATTGGAATGGGCCTCATGGGCTTCTCATGATTGGATGATAATATTAAGTGCTTGTAGCCATAGATCAGAAAACCAGTAAGTGCTGGCAGGTTTAAGGACTAATGGGGAAAAGGACTTTCTCCCCAGTGCTTAAGCATGAGGCTCATAGCAAAGGAGGATCTCAGAATTTATCATTAAAACAAGACGGACAAAACCATCTGTAGGGCTGTCAAGGTAAAGGATGTGCTATATATGATTGTAGTAAGGTTCAGCCGTGTATTGCAGTCAGGACATGCCCACACCTGTGTATGTTGTGTGGTGTTGGTGCCCTCCCAACTCTGTCATGAGCAGGCTCTTAAAGGGATTGTTTTCTTCTCTGCAGCAACCCCTGAGTTTCACACGCAGGATGCCTCTGTTGGCTATCTGGAAGAGGAGAGTCCTGCTCCAGCAGCAGCAGCCCAAAGCAGCAGTGAGGAGGAGCTCAGAGAAGCTCCCTCACCAGCACAAGAATTCAACAAATACCAGAAGTCTCTTCCCCCACGATTCCAGAGGCAGCAGCAGCAACAGCAGGTAAATGGCTCACAACCCATTTTCTGGACTCCCACTAAACCATTGTGTTTGCTCAGTTCTCAACAGCATCAGTCTTTGGGCTGGGAGGAGATAAGCGAGGTTTTACCCTGGCCTTTTTCAGTACTTCTGATCATGGAAATATCCTGTCTGATTGGGTAAAAAGGTTCTATGTGAGCTACATGAATTTTCCTTGGACCCTGTGATGCTCCAGCTGTTGTGGGTAGGGCTCTGCCAGGTTTGTCACTTGCCTGGGAGAAGAATACAGTGCTGTCAGAAATGTTGACTTGTCTTACACGGTTGTCTGGGCATCTCCTGACAATTGGAACCCTTAGGACTGTGTGGTTTGTGGCAGAGCTCTGTTTTGCAAATGTACATGAGCAGGAGAAGCTGCAGATTTTCCCACATCCAAAACTATGAACACATCAGAAGCTGTCTTGGTGCTTGTGTAGGCCTGGCCCAGGGAAGCTTCTGTTTTTTGGGCTGGCCTTGAACCTGATGAACATCTCTTAGTCTCTGGCACAAGATGAGCTGCTGTTCTTCAGCACTGCTGCAGTGCCTGAATACACAGGACAAGAGAAGGGGTAACCCTTGGGGTTCAGCTGCTTCCATTTCACTCAGCACTTGCTGTGTCCTTACTATTGTAGGTATGGACAGCCATTTGCTTGCCAGGGGCAAACTGTGCTTAGTTTGGCAAGTTCCTGGACTGTTTATGGACTTGGAGGGAGTTCTGGAGTGGCACACTTCTCATTCCACCACCTGCCTTTGCAGAGAGCTGGTCCTTTGCTCTGCTCTCATCTAATACCTACTTGGATTTTTTCAGTGAGGCTCTTAGAGATCATTGTTTTCTTTGCACCATAAAAATGTTTGGTCTTTAATGTTTCATTTTTGTTGCATTGAAAACTCTTCTGGGGCACTGAGACATCAGCTGAGCTGCTCTGTGCATGTTGGCTCTCGCCTGACCTTTCAGTGCTGTATGTGCCATACGTGCTGTGCAGCTCTGCTGCCAGATGCAAGAGCCTCTGTAGGGCAGCAGAGCCAAACCAAGGAACAGAGTATTCAGGCTTCAGATAATGCAAAGTTAATTGCCATTCTTCATAAAATAACCACTTGAAATGGGATATCATCAATGCCGCTGCAGATCTTAGCGAAGAGCTCACAATTGGCTTTTGCTCAGTAATTGCTCTTTTATGGATGTTCCCTGTGCTTATTGCTCGGCAGTTGACATTTTCATGATTCAGATGTACAGCAGCAAATGCTGTCTAATGTTACTCTTAGTAAGAGATGCTCTTAAACTATAAAGAATTGGTTGTCTTTGCTGTCATGCTAATAATACCGCAGGTCATCGCTACTGGAAGAACATGAAGTTTTATTTTATTTTCCTCTTATCCTCTGTGATGTTAGTATGTATGAGGCAGTGCATGTTTTGGCTGGCTTGTATTGCTGCTTTGGTAGCTCTGTGAGAAGAATGAAATGGAAAAAAGTGTTGGTGTTGTGAAGGAAATACGTTCTCTGAGGTACCAGAGGACTAGGTAACATAGATATAATCTGCATTTATCAGAGCCTTCCTTGCTGTAATGATGTGTCAGATTCAGATTTAAAGGTGTCTCTCTTGCCCTGCTGTTGGGTATTGGCTTTTTTAATAAACACAGTATCTGACACTGTTGTACGCTTAGTAAAAAAATACGGTGGCACGTTTGACAAGTAAGCAGATGCATTTGATGTTAATTGGAGCTGTTTAGTGTTTGAAAGCTTTCTTCAGTACACAAAACTCCTTTCAAATCCATATTCTTTTTGGACCTTCAACAAAAGTTAAATGACAAATCAAATTAACATCATAACAGTCCTCAGCTAAGGGAAGGTGGACTGCCAGTGTGGGAGATGGAGAAACAACCTGCAAATGCCAGCCTGTCTCTGAAGGATGCCCAGGAAACACTGTAAAATATTAATAGCTCTCTTAATGTGATTTAGGTTGTTTTTATATAATCTGTTAAGCTGACAGGGGTGGAACTAATATATCTACACACTAAATAAATTAGAGATGCATTTCTTGAAACATGCAGCATCTTCTAAAGTATTTGGTTCCAGTTATGAAGTGGCATTTGACAGGAAGCTGTCCTGTATTCATAGGAGTGTTGAGAAGATGCAAATTGTGGTCTTAAAGCTGATCCCTTGTGTTTGGCCACATAGCCTGGCCCACAGTGGTGTGATAGCCTGTCTGCTCTGGTATTTACAGAATACCAACTGCCAGATTCCCAGCTGGCAGTGAATTACCCCTGTCTGCCCCACCCTCCCATCTGATTAGGGATTGATCCTTTGATGGATGGCATGTATTTTCCTTTGGCTGCCCAGTACGTCAGCGTGATTCCTGGCACCGCAGCCGTGTCCAACGGCCCATCCTGTTCCCTGCAGGAGCAGCTGTACAAGATGCAGCACTGGCAGCAGCAGGTCTATCCTGCCCCATCCCACTCCCATCCCCAGCGGACCTTCTACCCGCCGCACCCGCAGATGCTCGGCTTCGATCCCCGCTGGATGATGATGCCGTCCTACATGGACCCTCGCATGGCCCAGAGCCGCACCCCCGTGGATTTCTACCCCTCAGCCCTTCACCCTTCAGGTGAGGTGTTGGCAGTGTTTATCTCAGCTGTTGAGTTGGTTCGTATCTGGGATTTGCTGCGTGTCTTAAGCTCTGTCCAGATTTTGCATTCTGGCTGGCATCCCTTCTCTGGGGATGAGAAGGCTGGTTGCAGTGGGAAGTGGTGGGAGACCGGGAGGGAGGACATGTGGACATGTCTGTCCGTTGTCTGCACTGCAGTGAGAGACCTTCCCTGACTGCTTTGTGACCTTAGTGGATGTGACTGATCTTGCCCCTTGGAGGAGAGGGTAGCAGATCCACTGATCTTGCCTGTTGGAGGAGAAGGACGAGTTTTGGAGTTACTGTAATAATGTGAAATCTTAATATTCCCCTTTTAGGCAATGTGATAGAGAAACCCTGTAGTCCCTGAACTGTGTGCACTTTGCACCCTCCTATCTTGTCCTAATCTTCAGAGGTGTGAATGTAAACATCAGGATGTATAAATCATTCCCTGGAGTTTGTGGATTGCTGATCCCAAGCCAGTGATGCTGTGTAGTGTCTGTGTGGGCTGGCCTCTCAGAGCTGTGTCATCTTCTATATCACTCCAGGTGTATTTCCCAGCTGTGCATTTTCCAAGCACAGGCTCCCCTTTACAAGGGAGGTTTCCATGGCTGCAGCCGCCTGCTGCCCGAGAAGGAAGGGGAGTCAAGCTAGGAGATTGTTAAATTCTTCTTGTCTGTGAAATCCTAGTGTTAATGGCATGAACTCTGTTGTAAGCAGGAATTATGAAGCCCATGATTCAGCAGGACTCCATCAGTGGGAGCAGCTGTCGGTCTGAAGATCAGAACTGTCAGGCAGGGCAGGCGGAGAGGAAAACTGCTCCCTTGGATCCTGTGCCAGTGTGGGGCCAGGACAGCTACACATCCCTGCAGAGCAAAGGATACTCCCTTTCACATCAAAAACAGGCTGACAACATGAGCATGGAGGGGCTGCATGCCAGGTGAGTGCAGAATTCCCCAGTCCTCATGCATGCTGGGATGGGAGGTGCTGCTGTAAGCCATCTGCTGAAAAGCAGGTGTAGAGCTGGCCTGAGAGATGTCTGTGAACAGGCCCAGGTACTGATCTGGGAGCACCCTTACACTCCTGAGTGTTTTAGCTGTGGAGTTGCTTACAGACTGAGCTGTTCAAAAGTTTTTTATCTGACCAGCTTGGAGCCTGTTTGGAGGGAGAAGGGGGACTTGTCACCTACATGGGAAGGTATAAAAAACAGTAAGTCAAAAATTCTGATGCTTGCTAGTTTGTCTTCTTTTCAGACACTCTAAAACCAATTATTTGTTTTCAGGTCTCCACATCATTGGAGGTTAAATCTCCCTTCATTTCCTAAATTCATTTCCTAAACCCATCATAGGAGCTGTTTTCTTTATCATGCATTGATTTGACACACCAGGCAGTACAGCCTGGGGCCACAGCAACTCTGCGCAGCATTTTGGTATTTATAGGTTAATTGCCTCATGATTTACCATAAACCTCACCTGATTTCTTTTCACCTCTTGTATCCAGCCTGGGCCTTTGGAGATGTCCTGTGCTCTGCATTACCTGACTTTCCTTTGTTTGTTGTTTGTTTTGTTCCCAGGAATGACAGTTACTCTGCTTCTGGAAGGCCGGAGAGTCTGAGCACTCAGCGAGATCTCTTTGAGGAGAGGGAGGAGGAGTATTTGAATGCTTTTGACAAGAAGGCCCAAGCAGACTTTGACAGCTGCCTGTCTTCTCAGAGGATAGGCCAGGATCTCTTGTTCCAGCACCAGGAGAGTGTGCAGGAAGCCTGTCCTGCTGGCAGCCGCCACGCGAACCTGAGGTGTTCACCCCTGGAGCCTGATTTTATCCAAGCAGAGAAGAAGCCTGAATATAACGGTTGGGATATCAGCCACCATCAGAAACCTGTGGAGACAGCAGCAGAAGTTGCTGAAGAAGTACCCCGGGATGAGCAGTCCTTCAGTGCTGACCCATGGAAGAAAGAAGGAGCCAATACCAAACAGGCCACTGAAGAGACAGCAGAGTGGGCTCCTGAGAGCCGCAACACCAACGGGCAGCACCAGGAGCAAATGGGGAGGACACGGCGGTCAGGCCCCATTAAAAAACCAGTCCTGAAAGCCCTCAAGGTGGAAGAGAAGGAGAAGGAGATGGAGAAGGTTAAACTGGAGGGAGAGGACAGCTCACGCCCGCTGAAGGAGAAGGCAGCTGTTCAGAAGGTAGAAAATGAGTCAGATGACTCTGCTGCTTTGCTGAACTCCACACGTTACCTGCTGGATGACAAAGGTTCTTCCCAAACCAGCCTTGCACGAGAGGCTGAGAAATCCCAAGAGGAAGAAGAAGAGGAGGAAGAAGAAGAGAAGCCAGAAAGAACCTGGGAGAACAAATTATCCAGAGAAAGCAGTGAACTCCCTCCCACAAAAAGAAACAACTGGATCTTCATAGATGAGGAGCAAGCCTTTGGTGGGAGAGGTCAAGGGCGTGGGCGAGGGAGAGGCTTCAGAGAGTTCACTTTCAGAGGCCGAGGCACAGTTGTGAGCAGCAGGGGGATCTACAACAACAACAATCAGAGGAGCAGCCGGGGCCGTGGGCTCCGGGAGTTCAACCAGCCAGAGGACTTCCCCAGAGCCAAACCGCGGCGCCGGATTGCCAGCGAGACACACAGTGAAGGGTCAGAGTACGAGGAGCTCCCCAAGCGTCGCCGGCAGAGGGGCTCGGAGAACAGCAATGAAGGCTCTGTGCTGGACAGGGAGGACAGTGATCTGAAAAAGGGAGACTTCAAAGAGTCTTGGAGGTCCAACAAAATCTATTCAGATGATCACAATAGCCTGGATCCTAAGATGAGGGCTCCAAGAGCCTTTGGGAGATCACTGCCACCAAGATTGAGCAACTCTGGCTATGGACGAAGGGGGTTCATGGGTAAAGAGCCCAACCAGTGGCAGGGCAGGAGTGGGGGAGGAGGGTGGCAAGAGTACAGCCACACTTCTCCATCAGACACTTTTGGAAGCAGGCAACAGTCTGACAGGGACTACATTCAGGATTCTTACAAACACACGGATTCCTTCTCCAGCCGGGTTTTTGATGAGAGTCATCTGGATGACAAAAGGCACTTTTTCCAGGAGGATTACTCAGCAGATCAGGAGAACATAGAGAACAGGCCCTTCAGGAGGCGGCGTCCTCCCCGCCAGGACAAGCCCCCACGGTTCAGGCGCCTCAGGCAGGAGAGGGAATCGGTCGGGCAGTGGAACCCCGAGGAGGGGGGCCCCAATCTGCTGCCCAGCCAGTGGCCAGGCAGACCCAAACTGGGCACTGCAGAGAAGAGCAGCATCTCAGGCAGACGCTCTCCTGAGCTGTCCTACCAGAACTCTTCAGACCATGCCAATGAAGAGTGGGAGACAGCATCTGAGAGCAGTGACTTCAGCGAGCGGCGGGAGAGAAGAGATGGAGCTCCAGAGAGTGAGGGCCAGCTGGAAGGTGGCCTTGGCACTGGGAGCTTGGGAGAGAAGAGGGAACTGGCAAAGAGGAGCTTCTCAAGCCAGAGGCCGCTGGTGGACCGGCAGAGCCGCAAGGCTGAGCCGGCAGGGTTTGCAGAGCAGTCCGTCAGGACTGGTGTGGGAGCAGCTTCCAGATACGAGAGCCAGCAGAATGGGACCCTGATGAAGAGCAAAAGGTAAAGTTGTTTTCTGATCTGTGGTATACACAGATGTTGAAGGAGTAGACATACACCCCATGCATTTTCTTCTTGTCACTTCTATTTGTGTTCTACTGACAAAAGAAAATCCTTTCCCTTCTTTCTGTGTAGGTCTCCAGAAGAAGGAGGAGGCCTTGGCAACACCAGTGGTGGGAGCAGCCACTCCATTTATAGCTTGGATAGGGCCTCCCATGTGAACTCAGAGAATGCTGAGGGGCCAGGTAAAAAGCCAGAGAAGGAGCACAAATCCACTGCACAAAGAGCAAGTGAGAAGGGAGAGGCCTTGTCACAGTTTGAACTGAGTTATGGAAGTGAGTATCTTGATTCATTTGTTTCTTTAAGAGGATAGCATATTATGGCTGACTGATTAAAGCCAGGTTGATTCAATCCAGTGTAATTTTTAATATCAGGTTAGGGGCTTTTGTCCGTTTATTTTCAGAAAAAAAATTCTTGTGTATCTAAATGAAAAAATGGAAGGTAAAATTGTTACATTTTAAACACAAACTTTTCAGCCAGATCTGACAATGTCTCTTACGTTTGTTCTATAGAAAGTTTGTGTTAAGGGAGAATATTTCTGTATTTCTCTCTAAGGTGCTAATGTATTTTTAGGCTTGAATTTAAGTTGTGTGAAGGAAGTTGAGAGAGGATCCATAGTGGGGAATTTGAATCTGAGCTAAGGGAGGCAAGAAATTAGTAAAAAGAGAATTATCTGAGTTATCACACAGCTCCTCCAGCTGAAGTGTGCTCATCTTGAAACAGAGGAGACAGCAAAGTCCTGCCAGATAAAGTGGCTGGTAGATGTCAGCAGACTACATAATTGTGTTTTCTAAATGTAGCTGCTGTGTTGCTAGGTGAACTTACTGTGACATGGATCCTCTATGGAGTGCACTGTTTAAATTATTGCAGTTATAAAGCTTTATATGCACACACAGTGCCCTGTATTCTCTCTGTGTGCTTTGTTCAGGTACCATCATTGATAATCGGGTGTCAAACACAGCAGAAGAGAATGAAGTTGGTTCCATGGCAGGGGAGGGCTTCATTGAGGTTCTTACTAAAAAGCAGCGTCGTTTGCTGGAAGAGGAGCGAAGGAAGAAGGAACAGGCTGCTCAGGTGAGGAATGGGAGGCAAAAAAGTTGGACCTGTTACATGGTTTGGATTGCAGTCAGAGAAACAGGGCCCCAGAAAGTGTTTGTATGAGCAGAAAAATTTACAGTTGACAGTGCCAAAGTAGTGCAGGTCCTGTATTGGGCCCCAGAAATATATTTAGGGCCCTTGGTCTTAAAAGGAGAGTTTGATTTCAGATTATTCTTGGCTTGCAGCAGAATTGCTAATTGGGAGTTAAGTTTCTAGAGTGGTCTTCATCCAAAGCAGCTTGGCTCTCTAAGCCAGCTGCTGGCCGTAGTTGGTGGGATATTGGGCAGCAGGAGCAGTGGAGGACTTTGCACTCTGACTGTGTTGTTGCCAGAAGAAAACATCACACTGCAAAAGGCAGCTCTTTCCAGCCTTGTTAGACTGGGGGAACCTTCCAGTCTGACACCTGTGCCTTTCCTGTCACAGGCACCAGCCAAGGCCCGCGTCCTTCAGTCGCGCATTCCGCCGCGATTTGCTAAGAAGCAGAACAGCCTGTGCTTGGAGCAGAGTGATGTAACAGTGTCTGGAAACAGCCTGGGCACAGAGATCTGGGAGAGCAACAGCCCAGGTAGGCTTGGGTCTGTTTGTTCCAAAGGGTTTCACAGAGCTGGAGTCCTCTGGGGTGTGCAGCAAGGATGGGGTCCATGGTTCAGAGGAGACAATCCTCTCCTGTCTGATGCTGGGAGTGGGAGGGGAGCTGGCAAACATGTGGAGTAGTCTCTGTTCTTAAGCTCTACTGTTCAGCCATCCTGCTCCTGTTGCTGGCCATGTCAGTCTCCTAATCTATTTCTTGGGTCTTTGTTTCTCATCAAGATACAGCATTTTACAGCTGGTTTGGCTGGATCTACTTAAGACTTTTTCTTATTTTGCTTTCCTACATTTTCTCATCTCTAGCCCTGAACAGCTAGTGCCTCCCTTGTTTCTCTCTGACCTTTTTCCTGTTGTTATCTTCCCTAAGAAATCTCCTCCCTGTTCTCTACTCTCACTCGTCATACCCTGTGTTCTCTGCTGCATCATGTCTCAGACGTCTGGGCAACGCTTAATGTTCTGAGGTGGTGAAGATACCCTTTCTCATGTTTAGAAATGAAAGGTTGAAGGTTGATGGTGTAATGTGTACAGGGTGTGCTCATAGCTGTGTTTCAAGCGGCTGAACCCTGCTCTCCATTCTCTTCCAGCACTTTCTGTTCAGTCTCCTGGCAGTGATTCCTGGAGCAAGCCTGTAAATACCTTTAATGGTACTGAGTCTAGCACCGAGGTAAGTGGCTCCTAAGGTCTCCTTCAGGTATTGTGTGTATAAAGTATTAATGCAGGTGGCTTTTATGCTTCTCATTGCTCCATCTGTGCTTAGTGACTCTCAGCTCTGCTTGTGCCATTTTAAACTGTCTCTTTGCAGTTTTAATTTGAGCTTGACGCTGTTCAAATCTTGATCTAAAGAGCCAAGCACTGCTTGGTGTTGTGTGTGGGTATAAATCTGGACTAACTGTGTGATAGAGCTATTCCAGGGTTATGCTCATCACTGGGTGCACACTGTGGTTGAGGAGGGTGGAATCCCATAGGTCCTGTTTGTGTCTTGTGCCTGTGAGCAGTGTGTAGCTGTAGCCTTAATGCAGGGAGGGCAGAGGAGTTCCTGAGCACTTCAGCTCTGGAGACTAGGAGTTCAAATTTGGTTTGGGTCACATGTGAAGTGCATTTGGCAGTCTTAGCCTAGTTGTTCTGTGGGACACATTTCCTTACTCTGAAGCCATGGTCTGGTTGGTGCATCAGTTCACCTGTCTCAGGGCTGTGTAGAGCTGAAGGAGCAGCCAAGGGGTGCTGCAGGTCAGGCCCAACTCCTTTGTAGTTAACCAGGATGGCGATTTGAAAAAGGGACGTGGTCTTGCTGTTTTCTGGGATGTTTTTTCCTCGGTGGTTCTGGGTCGGAGTCCGGGGCTTTAACACATTTCGTGCTTTGCATAGCAGGGATTTAAAGGCAGCCAGGGGGATAGTGGCATTGACTTGAGCGCGGAGTCTCGGGAATCCTCCGCGACCTCCTCTCAGCGCAGTTCTCCATATGGCACCCTCAAACCAGAGGAGATGAATGGGGCTGGCCTGGTGGACCCAAAGCCTGACTGCCAGAAGGAGCAAGTGCAGAAGCAAACTGATAAAAAGGTAATCTGGATTTGCAGCCAAGCCAGAGCACAGAGTGAGAGACGTTGTGGAGTGGTTGTGTTGTTCTTGATAGCATTTTTAAGGCTTGAGGTTGGGTTATTCGGTCTTTGTGTCTCAGCCTCTCTGCTTTCCTGTTAAGGATTCAGATCAAGGCTCAGGACAGAACAAGGAACACAAGCCTGGACCAATCGGCAACGAACGCTCCCTGAAAAACAGAAAGGGTTCGGAGGGAACGGAACGGCTGGAAGGGAATATTCCCCCTGTTAATGGGGTGGAAATTCACGTGGATTCTGTACTTCCTGTGCCACCCATTGAATTTGGAGTAAATCCTAAAGTGAGGATTGAATTTAATTTTATCTTCTTGGTGGTTTGATCTTGTTGAGGCATGAAAAGTGGTTTGAGGCGGAAGGATTATTTAGAGGAAGCTTCCAGCTGTAGATTTGCCTTAGATTTCATTACTGACACAGAGCAGACACTCAGGATGTCCTGGCAAACATTTAGTATCCACTTGGAAATACTGTCCCAAGGACCAGCTGGGGTGGTAACAGAGGTGAGGGACAAAATCACGGCCAAGCTTTTGTGTGCCTCTGGGGGTTGCCTGCTGCTGAGTGCTGAGAAGTGTTTTCTGTTTCCAGCAAGGCTTACTGGAGATCAGTCTTTAGTTTGTAGTATCATAATTCAGGCTAGAGTCATTAACCATGAAAAGCAGAGGGGTGGCCCATGGACCTGGATTTAAATTTTATGTGTTTTGCTTTTTCAGGACTCTGACTTCAGCTTGCCACCTGGTTCTGCCTCTGGCACTGCAGCTAACCCTGTCACCAAATTGCAGGATGCCTTGGCCAGTAATGTAAGTATTTTTTTTATTTTGATAGTGATTCATTGGAGATCGTCCTTAGGTAAACCTCAGATGCTTCCAAAGAGAGCAAGCATGTTTGCATCTGACTTCATATTTCATGCTTAGGCAGCACATGTCACTGAAATCCAAAATGGAAATCTCAAGATACCTTGGTAAAGTGAGTGTCACAAACTCAGAAGTGATGTAGAGAGCAGTTTCCATTATCATTGTGACCTGTGTAAAGCCATCTCTGAGATGACCAGTCTCTTCCCCTGAGACACACAAGTGTTGGACATGGCCACGATGCAGATGGTGGCATGTTTAGACCCAGACTGCCCAGCTTCCTCAGAAAGTTTCACCTGCCACAGCAAGGCAGAGAACTGTAATATGGTGGTCAGGAGGTTTCCCAGCTTATTCCACCCATCTGGAATTATTCCCACCGTTTCATTATTCTGTGTGAAAGAGTGAGCACTCTGAAAGCCCAGCTGGTAGCTCAGCTGTAGACAACAATGCGAGGCACACAAAGCTGCTTTTGAAATGTCTTCAAGTTTGTGGGCTGTTTTGTTTTGATTGTGGAGATTTGTCTTATAGAGTGTTTATTTACAGAAACAGGTTTTTCTGAAACTTAGGTAGTTTCTAAATGTGGGACAGGAAGGAGAACTCTTCTGCAAATGGAAGTTACTGGATCAAACTGATGGTTAAGTGGAAGCTGATATAGTTCAACATAGAGGGGTGTCTTTGCACATAACCAAAGCTTCCTTTATTGCAAGAACAGAATAGACCCCAGTTGAACGTGGTGCTTGGCTCCTGCAGTACCACTGGGGACTGAATTCTTTGATGTGCTCTTACTGGAGCTGCCCAGCTGAACCTGTGTCAGCCTTGGTGGCTCATACCATTCTCCTAAGAGTTCACAAATATTCACCTTTTATGACTCTCCCCTCAGGCAGGGTTAACACAGTCCATTCCCATCCTGCGAAGGGATCATCACCTCCAGCGCTGCATCGGCCTGAACCCCATGTCCTTCCCCACTGCAGACCTTACTCTTAAGGTAAGGAAGCTGAAGCTGTGTGGATACCATGTCACTGTGGGGAGATCTTTCCCTGAGTATTTTGTTAGGTATTGCTAAATTTTAATTCGCTTTTGTAACAAGTTGTGCATATGTGCTGTTAAGCATGAGTGCAGGGGTGTGTGTTTTAAGTCCTGAATGAAGGAAGTCTTTGCCAGTTGTAGAACCAAGTGCAACAAAGCTTTCCTATTTCAGTACTGGGTAAGGTGGCTGCTCAGGGATGCTGGGAAGTCTGGTGGTGTAAAGAGAGGGGAAAACCAAACAAAACCCACCCAAGTGTGCAAACAGGAACAACAACAAAACCAAATAAACCAAACCAAAACCCACCTTCATCCCAAACCCGAGAAGCTCAGCAAATACCAAGGGATTTGAGTATTTGTGAAGGATTCTTGTCCATTAGGAATAGTTGTAGAACCCCCTCACCTCAGACCTGTCAGTTTTCCACTCTGCCTAGAGTGCAGGGAGTTTAAGCTCATAGGACACAGATGAGCAGCTGTAGGCTTTGGTAATGTCCTCCCCATTTGAACTGTCTGTAGTTATTGTACTTTGTTTCCACAGATGGAGTCTGCTCGTAAAGCTTGGGAAAATTCTCCGAGTTTACCAGAACAGAACTCCCCAGGAGGTGCAGGCTCAGGCATCCAGCCTCCTTCCAGTGTTGGAGCTTCCAACGGTGTCAGCTACAGCTCTTTTGGTGGAGTTTCTATGCCTCCTATGCCTGTGGCGTCTGTAGCACCTTCTGCATCTATTCCAGGTACCTGCAAGCTGCAGCAGCATTTGCATTGTCTGATTGTTATCTGGGAGTCATCCTCTGGTTCTAGTGGGTGAGAGCATGGTGAGAAGAGCTTCTGTGTAGAGTAACTGGCTGGCTGGTGTTTGACAGATCCTTAACAACTGAGGCAAGGCAGAAAGAGGGACTGTCTTCCCACTTTGAAGGATGTGACTGGTGAAAGCTTAATACAAAGACAGCTTTCCCTGTGTAGTGGCAAGCTTCTGATGTCTCAATAGATCTTGCTTACTGTGTGCCCAGTAGAATAGAAGGGAAGAGACTATGGCTGAGAGACTTCAGCAGTCCCAATATCATTATCAGCCATTCCTCTGTTTGTTTTGTTATTGAAGCCACAGGTTCTGGGCACCTTTTGCTTATAGCAAAACAGCAACTGGCTTATAGCTCACAGGACTCTGGGAGAGGGGAAGGTGTTGCTGTCTTTCAGTTAAAGGAAAAGCTCAACTCAGTCATGTTAGTGTGTGTAATTAGGGAGAGCATCTGGAAAGAGGAAATGTACTGGGATTCTTTCCATGGGATGACTCCTGGGTCCCAAAGGACTTCTCATGTATGCACTGTCTTTCTCGTGTCTCAGTTCAAGAACAGAGTGAAATGTGTAGTGCCTCTGTTATTAGCTTTCACTTGGTAAACAGATTGTTCCAAGTCAGGTGATTTCCTTCCTCACCCACCCTAATCTTGCTGCTTAATCCTGTGGTTCATAACTGCACAAAAGCACAGGAATGGCACAGCAGTTACTAATTGGTGCCACTCTTGGGGTGAATATGGCTTTTAGATTTCATGTGTCAAGGCCTTAAAGGCTGTGTTTGCTCTGTCTGTCTTAGCTGCAAAGATGAGATGATTGCAGAGCAGATTTCTGGCATTTAGTTTAGAGTACAGGTTACCAACTTCTGAACTGCTAGTGTCTGACTCTTTTGTGGAGGTGGGAAATCTGGGTTTACATTTAGCCTCTGACAGGAAGGTATGATTAATTCTCAGCAATCCTGCTACTGCTGATGTTGGTATGTGGATTTAGGAGCTTTACAGACTCTTCTGAATGGGTGCTATGTTTGTGTTAAATTGCTGAGAGGTAGGAAATAGTCTTGACCTGCAGATCTCTGCAGTCTACTGTGCCTGTATCTCCCCTGTACATTGAATTTACAGCCTGCCTTTTCTGGTGTCCAGGTAACCATATTCCACCCCTGTATCTGGATGGCCACGTGTTTGCAAGTCAGCCCCGCCTGGTCCCTCAGACGATACCTCAGCAGCAAAGCTACCAACAGGTAAGGGAGCAGTGCAGCTTGCAGATGGTATTTCATGGATTCTTCATGATGGCATTTAAGAAATAAGGAGTCATTTTTCAGTTTCATAGCCCAAAGGAACTTAGATGTGGTTCCCTTTAGGTTCCTTGGCTGCTGCTTCCCAGTAGGTGTCAGGGGTTAGTGAAACTGAAGGGAGGGAATTGAGGAGTTCTTCCTTTTCTGTACCAGTGCCCTTGGACTGGTTTTAACTGAAGCAGATGCTGAGGCCTGTGTGAGATTAAGTGACTTTCACTGAATTCCCCAGCCAGTCAATAATAATGAGTAACTTCACTAGTAAATAGGGTATTGACTGGGCTGGGGAGAGGTCTTTCAAGGTACAGGCAGGTGAGAGCTGGGATTGTCACTGCCTGCTCTGTGTGAGGAGCATGTTGGTTCCCTCATGTCTATCAAATGCCTCTTGCAGGCATCAACCTCTGGGTGCCTGTGCAGTGTCTTCCCTGGCAGTGCTACTGTTCTGGGGAATAATGCAGGGCTGGGTAAAGGCCCATTGTAGGTAATTGACTCATGCAGGAAACTGATGGGTTTTTAACAGAGAAACTTGGAGAGTTTCTGGCTCCTCTTGTACCTCTTAGTCATATTAATTTCTTCTGCAGGCTGCTGCTGCTCAACAGATTCCCATTTCCCTCCACACATCCTTACAGGCCCAAGCTCAGCTTGGACTGAGGGGTGGTCTGCCTGTTTCCCAGTCCCAGGAGATGTACAGCTCCATACAGCCCTTCAGGTAACTGCTTCCCTATTTTCCTTTCCTTGTGGCTTGCTCTCTTATGTTCCTGATGTCTGTGTACATTGGTCAGATACCCCACACTCATCTTCCCTTTCCCCAAATGCTGTTTCCTTCCCCTAATAACAGTGCCAATGTAGGGAGCATGAGCATGAGAGTGAAAAATCTAAATTAGTGCTTCAAAAGCCTAAACACTGAGGTTTAAAAAAAACCCTTCTTATTTGCTAGAGCTGTTGGAATCTTTACCTTCTGATTTTCTCCTGCTTTGCAAATCTGCTGCAGACTTTAGGTAACCTGCATCTTCCCTTAACTGCTAATCTACACGTTGTTGTGTGGGATATTGAAACATAAACATTAGATACTACACAGTGTTGTTCTGTTGAATATTCTGGCAACACAAGGATGTGGTTGTAAAAGCTTAAGAGTGGAAGTAAAAAATCCTGGTAACTAAAATGGAAAGTGGCATCACAGCTTATTTCTAAGCTGTCAGTTTAGTTGTCTGAGAACTGATAGCAAGCCAGATACAGTTTGGCAGGGTGTGTTTGTACAGTCTCCAAAGGTTTTGTGCATCATGACTGAAGTGTGTTTTTTTCCTGCAGGTCTCAGGTGTACATGCACCCCAGTCTGTCCCAGCCCAGCACCATGGTCCTGACAGGAGGCACTGCTCTGAAGCCTCCATATTCCGCCTTCCCAGGCATGCAGCCCTTGGAGGTGGTGAAAACCCAGTCTGGGTCCCCCTATCAGCCCATGAACGGAAGCCAGGCACTGGTTTATGAGGGGCAAATAAACCAGGCTGGTATGGGAGCCTCCCAGATGATGGACTCTCAGCTCACACAGGTTAGGAGCAGGACTGGCGAGCCACTCCTTTGGTCCAGGCTAATTCACAGCCACTTGTTTCTGAGGATGGGTTGTAACATGTCTGTCTGAACTAAACTCTTTGTAAAGAGGCGGAAGATTTCCCCGAGACACTGTTCTGTGAACCATGGTTTCACATATGCAGCACCTTATTTAATGAGATGGTTGCTCATACCTTGTCTGTCCCTGCTGAGACGTCATTTTGTCACTTGGAAGTCAGACCTTCCAGTGCTGCATGCATAGGAGGCCATGATGCAATGGTTGTCCTAAAAGCACCTCTTCAGAGAGCCAAATCCCAGTCATCTCTCCCATCACCTCAGCTTCCAGGGCAACTAGGAACTTGTATTAAAGGCTCATCCGTCTTCTCAGTTCATTTGTCGTCCAAGTCTTATTTACAACTTCAGCTGATCTGTTTGGCAGAATCCTAACAGGAATTTCAATGTGTGAAAATGTTTTAATAAAGCATGGTTCACATAAAAGCATTGAATTCTACTGTGACCATAGCTGTGTTTGTGGGCATGTGCTCTGATTCTCTGGAGAAATTTGATAATTTTATTAAACTCATCTTACGTTTATCTTGTGCAACTTGTTAAGGTTTATTTTTTGTTTCAGAGGGATTTTTATGTTGTGACTGACGTAAAGAGTTAATCCTGAAAGTAACTTAGGTGAGGAAAATACAGAGGACACTGGCAAGCTAAATATTTGAAGAAATGTTTTATCCATCATAAGCGACTAACTTGGTTTCTTTTGCCAGCCTTAGATTTGTTTATTTATTCTAAAGTGTTTGATAGAACCTCCCAAATCCAGCAATTGTGAGAAAATCAGAGGGAACAGGAGGTGCCTCAGCCCCGAGCTACAGTATTTTTTAATAATTGCTCTTAATTATGTCCATCATTGGTTTGAAGCTCACTGTGAAACATGGAGCTGAGGGCCCCAGTCGCTTTCTCTGGAGGTCCAATCCTCAGAATGTTATGGTGTAAGAGTGTAGGAGATTTTCAAAGGAGAAAACAAAGCACCTGACACTGCACTGACACTCCCATTGTATGAAGGGAAAACAGACCCATGAAGTGACCATGAGGAAGACTGGGAAACTGGGCTGTAGGAATGGAGGACAGCCCTCATCCACGGGCAGTTAGGTTAACTTGGTGGCATGTTAAAAACCCAGCTGATAAAGGTGTTGGCAGCACTGCCAGAACATCCATTTCAGTGTGAAAGTCTCTCTGTTACAGTCACTTGCATTTATTCCCTGCCAGACTGCACTGTTTGGGAGCTTCCTTTTGGCAAGGCTGTGCTTTCAGGGTATTGGGAGGCAGCATGTCAAACACGAGACTGTTACTGCCATTAAGGTAACTACATGTCCTTGTCACACAGCTGACAATGCCTGTGCCTGGCTCCCAGCTGCCTCTGCCCCGCTACGGCTCTGGCCAGCAGCCCCTGCTTCTGCCACAGTCCATCCAGCTTCCTCAGGGGCAAAACCTGCCTGTAGGAGCTCCCCGAAGAATCCTCCCTCCTGGATCCCAGCCTTCTGTTCTTGCTGCCAGCAGGGAGGTAAGGATTGACTCCCAGTGCTGCTCATGGCATTCAGTAACCCCTCCTGCACTGGTTTTACTCCTTGCTTTTTAAAGGGGAGAATGGCTTGTTTGGGATCCTTAAATATCCAAGCCAAGGATTGCTGTTAAAATGAAGGAATCCTTTTCCCCTCATCTCCAAAGTGCAAGCCAGCAGTTTTCAGGTTTTGCTGCTGGTCATCATTCTGTTTCCAGGGAGCCACATCCTGCCTTGATCCAGTTTGGAGTCTCCAGTTTTATTACATGTTTACACAGGTTTCCCCAGAGTGCTTGAGGGGTGGTGAGCTCCAGACACAGTTGGAATACTGCCCAGATATTTCACTCTGTTGTGAAGCTTGTCCATTTGAGTAGGTATATTAATGTCATGTCTGGTTTGATGGATTCATATCATAAGTTTGTCTTATTGTAGGGGAGAGAGAGCACAGCAGTTAACTTCCAGGTTCTGTATTTGCTTGTGCTGCTGGCTTGGTGCTTTAATACAAAGAGATTATTTCACTTACAAGCCTCACTTTCTTCACCTGAAAAATATTTCTTCTTTTAAATGGGCATGATGGGGAGAAGGGCAAACATTTGGCTTAAGTGTTTATATGAAGTAATGAGTGGTTTGTGAATGCAAAGATGATACTCTCTCTCACTCATTTTCCTCTGTAGTCCTCCCAGATGGAAATGAAAGGGTTTCATTTCTCCGATGGTAAACAGAGCATGTCCTCCGGAGGGTCAGTACCGTCCCCACACACGTACAGGTGAGACCTTCACACAGCTTGGGCTCCTTAGGATGGGAGAGAAACATGGTGCACCCATCATCCCTGCACGAGATCCACCTGGCTTTTCATGTCTAGAACGTGCTCACTTCAGTCCAAGTACTTGTGTCTAAATGCATGGTCATGGCTTTCATTTTGGGTGTGGGCCAGTGTGTGTACCTGACCTGGTGCTTTGTGGGAAGTGCATGAAGTTACTTGTTCACTGAGTCTCAAAGGCAGGTTGGAATTGTGTGTGCTTTTGTTCCTTGTGAAGGTGGGAAATCTGAGGATCACTGAATAAATGTTGATGGTCCTGAAGATGGGAGTGTTTATGTCTAGACACATCAGATCATCGAGGCTTTTGGGAGATTTATCTTTATTTTTTTTTTCTCCTAACCGACCTGTGTATTGTCATTCGGACTGTGGAGCTCACTGACCTGCACAGCACAGACTCGTGCCCTGTCTATTGCTGCTTTGCTGTCTTTTTTTCTTTCACACATGAATAAGGCTCTCATTCCATTGTAGAATTTACTCCATGAATGTTGTCGACTCTTCGATTTCCAGGCCTAGCTCTGCCAGCCCCAGCGGGAAGCCATCGGGACCAGCAGTGAGCATGGGCTCTGTGCAAGGACACTACGTACAGCAGGTAGTGTACCTGAGTGCTTTGTGCAGCCCAAAAATACCTACTCTTCTACACTGTTGTGCTTATGCCTTGGGCTGCAGAGGAAAGGCAGAAAGGTCTATGTAACTGAAGCTCCATGTGGGAGTTGGTGTTTTCCACTGGGTAGGTGGGTGTTTTACTGAGTCCAGGAGTAATTCTGTCTGATTTGAAAGTCAGAAGAGATTAGTTATGCTAATTCCTACTATGCTCTGCTGTGGAATTTTTTTTAAGTTACTGGCGTTGCAAAATACGTGAGACAATGAAATTCTTAAATATGAGGTGTTACAGGAGCAAATTCAACATCCTGCATGAATGATGGTCACAGTTTGCTTGTTCTGCCTGCCTAGAGGTGTCTGTCCTAGCTAATCCTTTGGTTTTTGTGTCAAAAGGCAAAGCAGCGGGTGGATGATAACAAAGCCAGTCTGGGAGCAGTGAAGCTGCAAGAAACAGCCTCCACAAACCAGATGAAGCCAGTGCGCACAGGAGCGATCAAACCTCAGGCAGTCAAAGTGGAGGAGAGCAAGGCCTAGGAGCACCTCTGATGCCTGGCTGGTCCTGCTGCCTGAGAGGCACCACAGCTTAGACTGGACCCCACTGGATCTCCTGAAAATCTCACCAGATCAATCCCCACCCCACACTGACTGACTACAGCAACATCATTCAAGCCCCTCTCCCAACAAAGCAGTTTGAAACAGTGGATATGACATTGACCTGCTTGCTTTAAAACAAACCAATCATGTGACTTTTAAGTGGCTTTAGCCATTTTTTTTTATTTCCCCCCTCCCCATGCCCCATCCACAGGTAGCTGTGATCGCTCACTTGGCAAAGCCCATCCTTCTCCTTCCCTACTTCTGTCTCAGCAGAGTGGCAACTGGGGGAGAGGGGTTTAGTTTGAGGTTTTTCATTTTAAAGGCAGCTGAGGTTTTTACAAAAAAGCTGTATCTTTGTTTATAGCAGAACTTTTATATGTTCTCTCATTCCCCCTTCTTTCTGCTTTCCTCATTCCTTTCAAAAAAAGGATTCCCTTCAGCTAAAATGATGTTCTGACAAAACTCTGCTTAGTTTTGTATATGGTTCTGTGCTATGTTGAGAGTTGGAGTTTGTTTGGGTGTATTTCCCCAGAGGATTTAGCCTTTCAGACTATTTGATTAAAAAAACAGGACAGATGACATTTGTTAATTTTTCAGTATTTTTGTTTTAAGCTAGAAGCAGTGCTTGCAGTAGGAGGAAATGTGTACTAAAGACATTATAGTACATCAGTGCATAAATCCTGAAACTTGCACCACTTCAACACAGCTTTGGGGTGCTTTATGCACAGCAAAATTTGGCATATTAATTTTAAGGAAAACCCAAACCACCAGTTATCTGTTGCAAGCTCATACAGATCTAGGTGTTTAATTTTTCCTTTTTGTGGGTTTCGGATTTTTTTAGTGACTGCAAAACACACGCCAAAATGTAAATCATAGATTTACAAAATGTTACATTTGTTAGGAAGAAAAAAATTCTCACAGCACATGGGTCAGAAGAGTTGGCTAGAGCCAACGGGTCTGTATGGACTACTTTTTGTAGTTGTGATGCTCTCTCATGCTCCCTGCCTTGGCTGCTCGAATTCTTCGTGTCTCCTGAGACTTGTCCTATATTGTGTTCATCCCTCGGGGCTGCTCTCCTAAGCTTTGCTCTTTTCCCTGAGTCTTGCTTTCTATTCCTCTATTCCATGGCCTTTTGTAAAGTTTGCATAGAAATACTTTGGTAAGGGAGCCCCTCTGCAAGGCACACTTGGAACCTCCTGTTTTGGGTTGGAAGCGTGTGGTTACAGAGGCAGTTTGGAATCATCCTTCTCCTCTCCTTCCCCAGGTGAACAGCAAAGGGTTCTTTACTCTGATGCAGTTGCATATAGTGTGTGTACAGCATCGTCACCTCACCACTCCTCTCCAGTATTTGATGATCTACACAAGGAAGATCCCAGTGGGAGAGGTTGGGTTTTATTTCTTTGGCTGTTTGGTTTTGGTTTATTTGAGTGTGTGTGTGTGCGCGCGTGTGTGTACGTAGATTTTTTTAGGACGGACTTAAAAGTTCCTGAAAGGGCTTGGAGTCCTTCACCTGATGGTAGTCTAAAGTAAAAACTACTTTCAGCTAACTTGGTTTGTGTTGTTTAGCTCTTTGAAAATGTAAAGTAGGCTGGTCACTCTGAAGTGAGGGACAGAACTGTTTTTGGAGATGGTAGCTTGCTCACAGGCTGTGCGTCGGCCTCTGCTGGGTGGCAGAAAGTCATTTGGTGGTGGTTCCAAAGAAGATATTTTGAACAAAGAATGTATTGGGGAAGGGATCTGAAAGGTGTTCTTGTTTCTTCATTTGCTTTTTTTTTTTTTTCCTCCCCTTTCTTGAAAAAGATCCTTTGTAACTTTGTAAGGATGCATTTGAAGTTTTAAGCTAGGCATAAATATGATTTTTATACAGTAGCTTTAAAGAGCTTAGAAACCTAAACTAACTTAGGCATAGTAATGTCCCCTCTCCACAGGTGTCCCCATGGAACATGGCAGAGAACCCGAAGGGAAAGGGATAGGATGGTACTTTAAGAAAAAATAAGAGCTCTTTTTTCCTTAGGTTTTATGGATTTTAATTTCAGAGCAGAGTGTGCCAGCATCTCTCTAGCATCCTCCTTAAAGTACAGGGTTTGAGATTTAGTGACAAATATTTCCCCAACCTTCAGAATCTCCCAGATCTGCATCCTCATCTGCTAGTCCTGCTCCCAGTGTTTTCCAAAGATTGCACCTCCAGTAAGTCGTCCCACCCTTGTTTTTGTTTTCTCCCTTGAAATACCATTAACAGCAGAATTGTCTGTTTGGAATTTTTTTATTATCCTTCTGCCCAGCTGGCCCTAGCTAATAAGAGCCCAGAATCTAACTAATGGCTAAAGAGACTTACCTGAGCCCCCCTCTTCTCATCTCTTCCCTACTCTAGACACACTACTTCAGCTTTACAAAGACACTAACCTCCTTCCTCCCACCTGTGTGACCTCAGAATGGTCAGAGGTGTTGGAGAAACTGGGTTATTGCAAGATCCAAGTTACTGCAGTCCCTCTGGTGTACATGCCATCAGAACTACAAAACTTCCTGTTGAAAAAGGTCACCCTTCTTTCTCTTTTAAGCTCTCCATTCCTTCCCCCAACAGAATAAAACACTAGAATTTATTTATACGTATTTGATGTTGTAGGTCTAGGTGAAAAAGTAATTGTTTCACTGCTCTATTTATATATTATGTCTGAATTATTCTGTGCAGGAAAGGCCAAGAAATGCATGTGAGCTTCATTCCATTTCTCAACTTTGCGTGACTGTCAGCTGCAGTTGGCAAGACTCTCTCTCACTTTAGTGGAGTTTAGTGTGATGGAAAGCAGTTTTAGAGCCCAAATTTCTACGGTGCAATATCCTTCTCTGGCATATATTTTTGCTTGTTTGTTTGTTTGTTTGTTTGTTTAAAGCTAGTCCAAGGTTAGTGCAGTTTGTGGTGCTCTGGAGTCAAAAGGAAAAGCCTCTGATCCTCAAAGGAGCAGAAATGCCAAGGGAGCTGGAATGCTGATAAAAATCCAGCGTGGAGAGGAGGATGGAGATGCACAGAAAGTATCAGTACAGTTACAGAGGGTCCTTTTGCTTGCTGTCTGCACTGTTGAAGGGTTGATTTATTGCTGATTTATTCCTTTGTGAGTTGCTTTTGCTTTGACTGGAAGTCAGCTACCAAATTGCAGTCTCCTCCTGCTGGGAAAGGTGCAGGGTGCAGAGGGAGGGAAAGGTGGAGCCCATCTTTCCAGCAGCAGTGGGTGAATCAGGAGTGTTCAGAGGCTCTTGTTCAGCAGAGGGTCTGAAGCACTGTGTGATCAGTTCCCTGTCACACAGTGAGTCACAGCCAGCAGCTCCAGTCAGTGCTGCTGTCCTCACCCCTTCTGCTCTTAGCTCTTAATTTAAAAACAAATCAACATTGACGTCTGGGAAGAAAATGATAAAAAAAAGGGGAATAAAAGGCACTCCAGTATATTTTAAAAGACGAGCAGAAGCAGCACAGTCACCAGTGAGACAGGTCTTGCTGTTGGTGTTCCATAGCTTGCTCCTGGCTGTGCCAGCTGTGCAGTGTCAGCCCCTCTGGCTGTGTTTGCTGCCCATTGCACTCCTTGTGTGGTGCTTTTTCCATCAGCACCTTCCTTGCAGGAATGCTGCAAAGCCACAAGCTGCCCCGTGCTTCTGTGTATTTATAGATAGGTATTCCCAATGAGCTGAGTGTTTTTGCTGTGTCTCACCTCTTGGCTGCACCAGTCACGTTGCAGCCAGCACCCCTGCATGCCAGGACCTCCTTCTGTTGCATTTTCTTGACCCTCCCTTTTGCTCCAGGCTGGTTAAGCACAGGTTAATTCCTTGTGGCACCGGTTATTTTTTTATTCAGCAACCCAGTTTCTTCAGAAGAAAGTTGCATTTGTGAATAAAAATAAATTTACAATTACAGCCACTAGCGTGCTTAGTCGTGGCCTATGGACAGAAAAGGCGTTTTGCTGAAGCAAAAAAGAGACAGAACCCAGCTGTTTTTGTTATTTTAATCCAAAGCCCACCAGGTTTTCCAGTGGCCATAGACACTCCCTTGGTTTAGTGGCTTGTTCTGGCTGCTCCAGATGTCCTTGACTGTCCCCAGGAATCGCAGCTGCAGCAGTGAGGCGCTCACCCTTTAGCATGTCTCGAGGCATTGTCCTTAGCTGGAACCCTCCCTCTGGTTCTGTAGGAATTGCATTTGTTGTTTCTCAAGGGGATACTGTCCTCCTTAAAGCTTTTAACTCCATCACCTGTATAGTAAATTTTTTTTGGCCTTTCCTCTCTTTGTCTTTTCATGTAGACCAGATATTTGAAAGGGCAGACGATGGATAATTGTGTAACGTGCAACCTGTTTATATTTTTTGGAAACTTTAACTCGGACCGGAATTCGAATCACGGAATCACCAGGCCAGTTGCGGCACACTCTTTATTGCCCTTCTCCTCGTTTCAGTACCTATTGTTTCTCCTTTCAAATATGTGATTGTATTAGCTCTTTCCATATGAAAGAATTCTCCTTATTTAAATAAAAAAAAAAAATTAAAAAAATAAAGCAGGTTATGCTTTTCTCAAATCCCCCAGTCCCTTGTCTGCTTATTTTAGTTAATAACAAACCAAATCAAAACAAAAAAAAAAAAAAAAA
>WBNO01008732.1:287588-306406 GCA_013400575.1 Peucedramus taeniatus
AAAAAAAAACAAAAAAAAAAAAAAAAAAAAAAAAAAAAAACCAACAAAAAAACCACCACCACCTAAACACACAAGAAGAAAGCCCCAGCGGCCGGGTTGGTGGTTGTGACCATGAGCCCAGGTGCTGGCGGGTCCCTCACGGCCGCCATGCCGGGAAGGCCGGGCCTGCTCGCCACACGCAGCGTTGCCATGGCAACACATCCGGGTTTCCTGGTTCCGCCGGCGCTTGCGTCAACGTCACATCCGGTATCGCCAGGTAGGGGCGGGTGGAGCGCGGCGCGCGGAAGGCCACGCCCCCCGGCGGCGCGCGGGGCCGTGTGGGGAGGGGGGTCCCGATCCCGGTTCTGGCCCTGGTCCCGGTCTTAGTCACGATCCCAGTCACGATCCCCGTCTTGCTCTCCATCCCAGTCCTAGTCCCAATCCTAATTCCGGTCCTAGTGCTGGTCCCGGGCGTGTTCTGGGTCCCGATGCTGGTCCCGGTCCCGATGCTGGTCCCGCTGCTCATTCGCCCCCTTCACCCCCGAACAGCTGAGGGGGGTGGGCGAGGACTCGGGGGGGCTGGCGTTGGAGCTCCTCTGCCCCCCAAAAGCACCCAGGGGAGGATCCAGCGCTGGGTATAGGTGGGTGGTGGGGCTTGGTGACCCTCTGAGGGCTCAGTGGTGCCCCCCGAGAGCTCAAAGGGGGAACAGGGCGGGGTGGGGGCTCTGCCCTGCTCTCCCCTCATAAGGGGCGCAGAGCCTGGCAGAGGTTTGAGCGGGCCCCGAGGAGCCCGAGGTGGTGCTGCACACCTGCCCTGGGCCCGGCTGCACCGCAGGGCCTCCATCAGGAGCTGCCAGGGGGTGACAGAGCTCAGGTGGGAGCACGGCTCTGCCAGGGGCTCCTGAAAACCTCTGCTCCAGCAGCGCTCGTGTTTTGTAGGCAGAGAAACCAGGCCAGCGGCACCGCTCTGGATGGTGGTGATGTGCTCACAGCTCGCTTTGTTCTCCCCTGATCAAAGCCTCGCAGATGGATTTGTTCTGGTGACTTCCCGTTGTGTTGAGGTGAGGAAGCATGGCACGGATTCTCTGCTATTTTCTGACCTAGCTTTTAGCACTTCTGCTTAAACAGCACCTGTACATGTGCTCCAGTAACCAGCTTTCTAATGCAGAGGACACCTGGAGGATTTGCTCCTCTAGTCCCCACTCCAAGGAAATACCTCCGTTTGCAAGGAAATAACTTGAGGTTTTTTTTTAAAGCTACCTGGGCTCTAAATAGCTCAGTTAATGAGATCATCTGGTGCCTGAACACATGGGTTGTCCATCAGTAGCATCAGAATTTGGGCTGTGACATTTGCTGTGCTTAAAGCAGAATACAGGCTGGAGAATTAAGCTGCTGTGTTTCTGCAGGACCAGTGTAAGAATAAACAAAGTTTCCAGGTTACTACTGCAGGCAGAAGCAGGGCAGATGAAAAGTGTGTCAGTTCAGTAACTTTATTTTTACAACTAGTCCTGTAGGTAGGATAGAAACACAAAAACATGAAAAGCAAGAGAATTTTGGGAGATTAATTACCATGAGCTGCTTGTAGCAGCAATCAGGCTTGATGTTTTCTGTGTTCAGCTCTCTGTGAGCCAAAGGGTGACTGCTGTTCTCTTCTGCTCTCAAAGGTTCAGACAGACCTTTGACAGGATGTTGGGATTTCTGAAGGAGCCAGTTGTGGTCACTGCAAAGATCAATGTGAGCCTTGTGGCACTGACTGTGCTGGGATTATTAAGTCGTCTCTGGGGGCTTTGCTATCCACGGGCTGTGGTGTGAGTAGTGAGTTTCTTTTCTACCTGAATGATGCAGACTTGTTTTTCAAACATTTGTGAGCAAGAATGCAGGAGCAGAAGAGCACAGCTTGACTGATGTCAGCCTCTGGAAATCATAGAATCACAAAGTCCCAGACTGGTTTGGGTTGGAAGGGATCTTATTTTGCACCCTGCTGTGGGTAGAGACACCTTCCACTGTCCCAGGGTGCTCCAGCCTGGCCTTGGACTCTGCCAGGGATCCAGGGGCAGCCACAGCTTCTCTGGGCACCTGTGCCAGGGCCTCCCCACCCTCACAGGGAAGGATTCTTTCCTAAAATTATCTCAACCCACCCTCTGTCAGAGTGAAGCCATTTCCCCTTCTCCTGCCATCCAGGCTCTTAGACTCTCATCCCATCATTCCTGTAGGCTCCCTTCAGGCACCAGGAGGCCACAATTAAGTCACCCCTGTGGGCCTTCTCTTTTCCAGGCTGAACAGTCCCAACACAGTGATAATCTTTCCCTAATAAAACCCCCTGAGGAGAAGGGACAAAGCCTCAGTGCTTCATTGCATTCTTAGCTTTCTGCCAACAAATTTGTGTTTGCTCTCCAAGTATCCCTGCAGGATAATTGCTGTTAGATTTGACATTTTTCTGCCTCTGGTGTTTCAGTTTCGATGAAGTTTATTATGGCCAATTCGTTTCACTCTACATGAAGAGGATCTTCTTTGTGGATGACAGTGGCCCACCCTTTGGCCACATGCTGCTGGCCTTGGGAGGTAGGGTTTCCTGGAACTGGGAAGTGCCTGTTGCTCATTTCTGTGGAAGAGAAAGGTGCTGGTTAGAAATGAATCATCAGATCCACTTATTGGGGGAAAGGGCAGATGAGAGGCTCTGATGTAGAGAGAATTGAGTTTTCTTTTATTTGGGATTGTTAGGGGGCTGTTGCAGGAATAGAGGGGGATGATGACCATGTATCCATCACCTCTCTGTTATCCAATCCTTTGGATAAAGAGAAAAGTAAGATGAGAACTGCAAGTGCAAGAAATAGCCTCGGTTCCTTTCTGTAGCTGAGATACCACAACATCAAAGTGTCTGTATGGGAGGGATTAAATATACATCTGACTTTGTCACTGAGAATCCCTTGTTCCCAATTTATATTCTTTGTGTCTCTGCACATTCTCAAGTATTGCTGCAGACAGAACAGTATCAAAGAGGACCCTTTTGGGAAAGAGGGCCTTCATGCAAGGAAAAGCTGTGTGTTTGGGAAATGGTTCCCAATTTAGCACCAGGTTTTATACATGCTTTGAGACTGGAAATTCTCTTGTTTGTGTTGTAGGTTACTTAGGAGGATTTGATGGAAACTTCCTATGGAACAGGATTGGAGCTGGTAAGAGTTGTTTTTAACTGTCTCATTCTTTAGAGAAAATAAGCAGAATTTCACATTCCTTTTGCCTGTCTAGTGGAAGTAACACTTTTCCAACACCTTCACTTCTCTTTTTAAATAAATCTTCTGCAGGTATCTAGCACAAGTTAAAAGCACTATGAATTCATAGCACAGGCTTTCTAAATCAGCTAAAAAGTTTAAGCAATACAAGATGGACAAATCAGTGCAAGTAGGAGTTAGATTCCTCTAACAATCAAGAAATTCTGTATTGGTTTGTCCTCTCTGCAGTTAAGTTTATCCAAACTGGTGGATCACTTTCCTGATTTGTGTTTCAGAATACAGCATGAATGTTCCTGTGTGGTCCCTGCGACTCCTGCCAGCCCTGGCTGGTGCTCTCTGTGTGCCTTTAGCCTACCAGATTTTGGTTGAGCTGCACCTCTCCCACTGTGCTGCACTTGCAGCTGCTCTTCTGATTCTCTTAGGTAAGATTGTTCAACTGAGCCCCATTCTTCATACATGGGGAGGGAGAGTCCCTTTTCCCCTTAGGAATGTTTAGGGTGGAGTAGCATCTCCCCAGAAAACATCAGCAACACATCAGCCCTGGCCTGTGTCAGTCTGTGCTGAGCCTCCCTGGTCTCCTCCATCCTCACAGCTCTGCAGCAGGCTGCTCTTCTGGGCTTTATACAAGTTAATTTCAATATTAAGCAAAGCAGACAGCCTTAACAGCCTCACAGAAAACCACATTTCATGTGTCCAAGGAGGCTTGTACTCCCTTCCTCAGAGGTTTACAGGATGAGTTACAACATACTGGCTTTTAACAGCAGGACAACTCAACTTGAAGTCAGAGCTCATCGAATTTCTTCATCTCCAAACTGCAGCAAACCAGCCTGTGTCCTTAGCACTGTGATTTGACACTGTTCTGATGTGTACAGCTCAGCTGGTTTTGTTTTCTCCGAGGGGCTGCTGGCAGCTGCCTGAAAGGGAAAGAGCCTCTCAGCAGCTTTTTAGCAGCCTGATAAGAGAAACCTCTCCTAGCTACCAGCTGCTGTGATTGTGGCTCATTGCAGCTCTCTTTGCTGCAGATCTGTGGTGGTGCTCGTTGCTTGCTGCCTGGACTCTTTGCTTTGAGAAGCACCTCTCTGGATTTTCCAGGACTGATTTTCTTTGCCTTTGTAGGAAGTGCAGCAGCTTTATCTGCCTCCTGATAGACTTCACTGCTTGCCCATCTCTTTGTCTTGGAAACAGTTATGTCCATGTAATTTGCTCCTGCTGGAAGGTTTTTGTCCCTCTAAGCCCAGCACTTGCCCATTACAGCCAGCAGGAACTGTCTGTCCCTGAAAGGGCAGGTCCTTCTGTGGGATAACAGTGTGATTGTCTGAGGTAGCACTTGCCAAGTTTCTCTAATTTTGTGTCTGTCTCTCTTTTCCAACAGAGAACTCTCTGATCACTCAATCAAGGTTCATGCTTCTGGAATCAATACTGATTTTTTTTATCCTGCTTGCAGTTTTGTCCTACCTGAAGTTCTACAACTTGCAAAAGCACAGGTAAAGCTGGATTGTCTCCCACCCTTTTGGATAGTCTCATGGTGACTTTTTTTTGGTCACAGACTGTGTTTTTCTATGCGTCTTAACCATTCTGTAACTCACTTCACCTGTCTGTAAAATCCAATGCTTCAACCTCTCATATGGCTGCCCCAGAATTTTTCTCCTGAGCAGTGTTAAAGACTGTTTTTACTGTTAGCAGGGTTGTCTTTTTTAATTTTAAAATAGAAATAAAATCTCTTGGGAGCATTTCATTGTCCACACATATTTTTTACTGGAAGGTTTCCTTCTGTGAACAGAAACATTGATGATAACAGGTCACTTAATGCTCCTTTGTAACTGTTTACAGGCATTGAATTTAGAAATATTTGTCTCTTTTGTTCTCTGATCCTTGCAGAGGATGAAGTAATCCTTAGTAAACTAAAATTATCTTTAAACTGAGCCTAGCAAGTGATTTAATCCATTTATCTTTAAGTGCCTTTTCTGGAAGCTGGTGGTTTTGGCTCCTGCTGACTGGAGTAGCCTGTTCTTGTGCAGTTGGGTAAGTGATGATCTCTTATGTGGACTTTAATGCCTACTGTTCAAGAGAATGTTAGAATATTTATATGTTGTGTTGTGTTAGGTAATTGTGTAGTTTTTAACCATGTTCATTTTTTATGCACTTTCTTCTCAGAGTGAAATATATGGGCCTATTTACCTATATGCTGCTCTTGGCCACTGCAGGACTCCACTTCTGGCACATGATAGGAGACCAGGACTTGTCAAATGTACGTAGCACAGCATTGCAAAGTATATTATTTGTCACTTTTCATTGCAGGAGCCTTTCAAGCCCACAGATAACAGTGCAATCTGTAGCTGGCTTTTCTACTAAAATTCTTTGTCTGGAAACCCTCCTGTCATAGCACAGTTCCCAGCTCAGTTGCTGGGGAAGATGGAACTAAGATTAAGAAAAATATGTGTGTGTGACTGTCTTTTCTGCTGTTATCCATGTCTTGGTGATGTGTGACTCAGAACATGCACTTGTCTCACACACTCCTGCCAGCTCCATTTCAAATCCCTGCTGGAAGTTACCCACTTGTCCACAAAGTTACAGCTGAATGAGAGTGGTGGGGAAGACTTAGAAAAGACAAATAAAGCTAAGTGCTCTGGAATTTTTGATATCTAGAGCACGAAATGAGTAAGTTTTCTCTGTTCTTCCAGGTTTCCTTGCTGTGCCATTTTCTAGCCCGGGGTCTGGCCCTCATCATCATCCCCATGGGGCTGTACCTCTCCTTCTTCTATGTTCACTTGGCTTTGCTGTATCGCTCTGGGCCTCATGACCAGATCATGACAAGTGCTTTCCAAGCCAGCTTAGAGGTAAAGGAAATGTGGTCTTGGAACTGATTTATTAGAGAGAAGAGGGAAAAATGTTCACTGTTAGGTGTTGTTTAATCCTGTTCCTTTGATCCTGCATGTTTTGTCCTTTTATGAAATTTAATTATTTTGCTGCTGTACTACTGCTTTAAGGTGAAGCAGTAATGACTGAAATCCTAATAACAGATGAAAACCTTTTCCCAATGAAGCAAGAACAATATATTCACTCTTCTGCTGAAGGCTTGTCCCTTCCTACAGGAAACTCCACAGTAGATACAGTACTGAACTCTCCCCTGGTGACATGGTATACTATAGGAGTGCTTAGCCTGTCTTTCAGAACATGGCTTTAGGGATATTTCCTGAGACCCTGTAGTCTTTTAGTTTTTTAGGTGTTGGTGTATTTACTATCTGTTGAGTATGGTGCTACAAGACTTGATTTTGGTAGATAAAACCACATGAGAAGGCGCTGTGTGAAGATACTGCTGTGTTGAAGTGGCATGTGACTCAACAGAATTTAAACAGCCTCTGAGTTGTTTCTTCTTCTTCTTCTTTGTATTTACCCTGTCCTTACCCTTCTCAGGGTGGGCTGGCTCGAATCACTCAGGGCCAGCCCTTAGAGGTGGCCTATGGCTCTCAGATCACCCTGCGGAACGTGCTGGGCAAGCCCGTGCAGTGCTGGCTCCACTCTCACACCAACACTTACCCCATCAGGTGAGGAATCTGCCTGGCTCTCTATGGGGAGGGTCCGCTCTGCTTCTTCACCTGCCAGTCCAAGTATAGCAGTTTGGGTCCTGGCAGTGTCTTCATTAATCCTTCAGAGTCCCTGTGCTCTGCAGCAATGATCAGTGATGTGGTGCTGGTTTGTACTGCTGGGACTGGTGAGCACAGAGATGTGCCTTTACACCTCTGTGGGGTTTTGTTACTTCCTGTGCAGGTATGAGAATGGCCGAGGGAGTTCCCATCAGCAGCAGGTGACCTGCTATCCCTTCAAGGATGTGAACAACTGGTGGATTGTCAAAGATCCTGGAATGTGAGTATGCAAGAGATTTAAATTCAACCTATATGCTTCCAAAACCCAGCCAAGGCTTGGACTGGATTGGACATAATTCCTCTGCTTATGGGTGCAAAAGCTTGGTGTGATCTGAGCAAGTGATTGCAGCTCTTTGCACAATCCTTCTCAATATGGTAAAAGCATTATCGAGGACTCCAAAATCCTGTCTGAACTGCTCCTGCCAGGACGTGGGCTGTGCTGTGCACAAGTGGAACTTGAAAGACTCACAAGACCAGTGGAGATTCTTCAGGTGTTTTGCATGAAAGGGAGGCTCTGCTTTTTGAAGTGTGAGCCATGGTGTTAGAGTGTCTTGATGAGTTTTATCAAACTTGAATGAGTCTCAGAAAAGAGTAGAAAACACTTTTGAAAAATGAGTAGTTCTTTGTATTAGAAGTGTGGAATGAGCTGTAAGATCTGCCACAGAGGGAAGGACTCCAAGTGGTGCCTGTGCCTGAGGCCTGGTTTGTGCTGAAGTGTTTTGCCATTGTCACTGTCAATGCAGAGCAGGACTCTCTGTCCTTGTTTTGCCAGTAAAAGCTTTTGTGACATTATTCCATACTGATCAAAAAGTTGCTTTTGTAAGTTTCTTATGTTGTTCTGAGAACTGTATAAAGAGTCCTATCAGAAGGACTGTGTGCCATTAGAAGTCCCATCCACGTTGGGAAAGTTTTTCCATGGTGCAAACTTTTCAAGAAGGGACTCTAACAGAACCACAGACCCCAAATATATTCTTAAAATTCTTCAGACTCAGAAGACTCCTATGAGCACTGGAGTTTGTGAAGTTCTTCTATGGAACAGTAAAATACAGGCAGCAGTTTAGTGAATTGCAGTTCCCCCTTGCCATGGCCCTGTCCAGAAGCAAGGTGAGAGTTTACTCTATTTGGTGTAAAAGCCATTGATCTCTCCTGTAATTCTGCCAAAGTGACACCAGGTGTAGTACAGCACCCATCAGACTCAGTGAAGCACTCAGCGTTTCACACAAGCCACCAAACAGCTGTGTGACAGTAATAACCTTAATTCACTCCTGACTGACCTGGATTCAGACCACTGACCTAATGCCTGGAGTGTCAGTATCCCATTACTGATCCTCTGACTCATTCTGCCGTAATTCACCTTTGCCTTGACGAGCTTTGTTTCCATTCTGGTACAGCCTATATATTGCTTTAATTTCTCATTTTCTTGCCTAAATGTCTGTCCCCGCCTGCAGCTTCTTGACCTAACGACTTGGTCATGACAAGGTTGTGTTCTGTATAAGGATGCATATAATTTAACCATTTCCAATTTAACCATTTGCTCTTGGGTGTCCCCTCCCCAGGCAGCAGCTGGTGGTGAGTAACCCCCCACGGCCTGTCAGGCACGGGCACATTGTGCAGCTGGTCCACGGCATCACAACTCGCTACCTCAACACGTAAGTCCTTCCCTCGTGCTCTGCTCTGCCAAGCCTGCTGACTCATTCTGCTGGGTTGGCTCTCAGAATAACCACTTAGTGACCTTGCATTCAGATATGCCATAAACTGCCTGTTATTTTGGATTTTTACACCAATGAGCCTTGGAGGGACCTCATGTGGTTAGTTCCATATGCCATCCCTGTGGCCCAGAGGAAGGATGCTGTGTGCTTATTTATTTTTTCTGATTGACTTGGCAGTGGGATTTGATCCTAATCACAAACTTCTTAATGGTTGCTTACTGCTTCTGTTCTTCCCTACTAGTGGCCTTTAGAGGATTTCACAGTTGTTATTATTTCATGGTAGTTCTGCAGATTCCTAAATACAGAGTCCCCTCTGTGAGTCTTCATCCTCACCCCTTCATTGCCCCCACTCTGGACAGGTGCAGGTATTTAGTATTTTGTGTGACTTAACCCAAATCCAACTCCACTGACTTTGATGGCATGCTCCTACCTGAAGGATGTGCTCTGGAAGTTAGGAAGATGTGCTGGAGAATCCGGTGTGCTGTGGCTGATTGCCAGAGATTCTTGCCTATTTTGAAAGCCTGCAGTATGAAGTTGTCTCCTGACTGCTTCCCAAAGGGCATCTGTGTGTACTTGAATATCACTCAGATTAGGAAGGGGGTTGTTCTGAGCTTGGGTTTTTGCTATGTCCCTTCCAAATCTAATTTGTTCATTATTGGAAACCCCAGTGAACAGCGTCTCTGTTTGTCACAATCAGTGCTTGTTCTTCAGCCTGGCATCACAGGCATCTGCATTGGCTTCCTCTGAGCCTGTTCCTGGCAGCTCTTGGTTGTGGGGAATGCTCTCTATCAGAGTAAACAGTGCAATCTCCATAAGTGAGTTACTTTTTGCTTTATTACTGAATCCAGTCTAAGCCAATTCCATGTGGGTTTGCTTTTTATATGTATTTGGGAAATGGTGGTGGAGGACCTTCCTTTATTTGTCTTCTAGGCATGATGTTGCTGCTCCTCTTAGCCCCCACTCCCAAGAAGTTTCCTGCTATATTGATTATAACATCTCCATGCCAGCACAGAACCTCTGGAGAGTGGTGAGTGGTCAGAGGGAGGGGAGGAGCTGATCATGCTCCAGCAGAAACAGCTGAGACAACATGGATCAAAATCCTCTTTCTGTTGTAGGAAATTGTAAATCGTGAGTCTGACACGGATGTGTGGAAGACAATTCTGTCAGAAGTGAGGTTTGTTCACGTGAACACCTCTGCAGTGCTAAAGGCAAGTGGGGTTATGTTTATTTGCCTTTAGCTTTTGCTTCATGCTGCTCTTGTAATCTCAAAACCTGTGCTCCAATATAGCTGCACCACTATAAAGAATAACCAAGTAAGTAAAGTAAAGGAAACAATAAACTTGCTCAATGTGACAAAAGAGCAGCATGTGTTTTAGGTTGTCACACTGATACTTCATCCCTTTCAGTATCAAAGAAGCTGTCCTGCTTCTCAAGAGGTTGTGACCACACTACACAACTTAGGCTTAGAAACTGATGCTAAGTCTATGTGTCTGTGAGAGCAGCTGGAATAATTAAGGATCTTTTTCTTCACAAAGTTTGCCAGAATCACTGATTTTATGGCTGTGGCATTTATTGAGATATTATTTTGCATGATGACTCTTCACACATTTTCTGGTAGTCCCTTGCTGTCATCCAGTGCTTAGGCAGAGCCTGGGAACTTCTTCCATCCTGAAGTTCAGATTGGTAGGACTTTCAGTTTAAAAGGTCACAGTTGTCTTTCTCTTTTAGCTCAGTGGAGCATCTCTGCCTGAGTGGGGATACCGGCAGCTGGAGGTGGTTGGAGAGAAGCTGTCCAAAGGCTACCACCAGAGCATGGTGTGGAATGTGGAAGAGCACAGATATGGCAAAAGTATGTCTCAGCCATGTTCCTGAAGCAGGTTTCATTTCATGGTGGTGGGAAGGTGGTACTGTGTGTGTGTTCAGTTGGCTCTACCATGGTGTCAGAATCCTTACAAAGTCCCTTCAAGTGCTGTTGCAGTTGGATGATGTATTGGAGAAGGGCTCTGGGGAGAGTGAGGAGCCTGTGTGCTGTCTCCCCTTTCTAGCTTTCTGCCTCTTACGTGGTTATTTCTGAGCTTTGCTGTTTTCTTCCAGGCCAAGAACAAAAAGAGAGGGAAGTAGAACTGCACTCTCCTACACAGATGGACATCAGTAAAAATCTCAGTTTCATGGCAAAGTTCACAGAATTGCAGGTGAATGTCTTGTTATTCATTCTTCCTTCTGCTGCAGAGCAGGAACCTGAGCATTTCTGCAGACTCTGAGCCTGAGGATTCATTGTTTATCCTTGCTGATAGTTTGGCTTCCTCACTGCAAAAAAATGTTTCTGAATGCACTTATAAGGGCATTAAAGACCTGGGCTGTGCAGTAATGAATACCCAAGTGATTGTGTAACAAAAAAGGGGGAGGAAGATTGGTTGGGCACCCAGAAGCTGCCTGAAATTGAACTGTAATGTGTGGTACATGCAGTGAGTAGTGTTGATGCCCTTTACTATCTCTGAAGAAATCCATTAAGGAAAGTGCATTATTTAATAACAAAATTAAACAATTGTATTGATCAGTATCCATATGAGATATGTAAAATATTTCTCTGCTCCCAGCTTAGAAATTTAACATCTTACATCTGGAGCTGTTCACCCATGCCTGCTGTCCCACCTGTTCCAATTCTGAAAGCCTTCTGCTTACTTTTTTTTCCTAGTGGAAAATACTCACATTAAAAAATGAAGACACAGAGCATAAGTACAGCTCCTCTGCCCTGGACTGGATCACAATGGACACCAATATTGCCTACTGGCTCCACCCCACCTCAGGGGTAGGTACAAGAGGTAGAAGGAGCTGTGAAGCTGTTGAGAAAGCAGAACAGCTCAGATGTGAGCCCCAGGAGTAGGAGTCAGAGCAGGGCTGCAGCTTCCAGCCAAGGACTTTTCCTGTATTAATCTATTTTCTATGAGGGGTGAGGTATTTATTTTAGCATGAGATACAGCTTTGACAGTAGTTACTTTTAATTAAATCATGTTTCCTTGTGCTTTTTTTTTTTTAAGGTAAATTGCAGTTTAATAGTTTCCATGATTGATTTCATTCAGAGGATGAGTTCATCTTCTATAGCATCCTTTAAATGCCTTCCATTACAAAAGAGTCTTAAAGCAGTAAAGTTTATCAACCAGCTTTGTTCCAGGTTACTAGGCAGGCACATTCCAGAGCTTAATTTAGCAAGTTTGTGTAGGTAATATGTAAACTTACCTAAAGATCCACAGCACATTCCTGCTTCTGTCTTAGACCATCATCTATCCTGCAGGCCCAGATCCACCTCCTTGGGAATGTTGTCACCTGGGCTTCAGCTAACGCTGCTGCTCTGCTCTACCTGTGTCTGTCCCTGTGGTACTTGCTACGGCGAAGGAGGAAGATTTATGACATTCCTGAAGGTCTGACTGCACTCTGTGAGTGTGTCCAGGTGGAGGCTTGTGGCTTGCTCTGCTCTCAGATGCCATCTCCTGTCTCCTGCAGATGCCTGGCAGCTCTGGATTTCAGCGGGAGGCATTTGTGGTGGAGGCTGGGCTGTGAATTACCTGCCCTTCTTCCTGATGGAGAAAACACTTTTCCTGTACCACTACCTGCCTGCTGTCACATTCCAGATTCTCCTGATTCCTGTGGTACTGCAGCATCTCGGCGATCATCTCTGCAGGTATTTGGCTTCAGCAGAACAGTTCTCTTGAACAGGAGGACTGGCACAGCTCTTGATCCAGGGCTGTCACCTGGGCAAGTGCTGCAGGGAAAGCAGTGGTTTTTCCAGCAGTGGCCAAACTCTATCATTTGCCTTTAGGGAAGCCAGACCAGGCACAGGTCTTTTGGATGAAGCGTTTGGCCAGCCTTGATGTAACTTGAGTGCTCTTTCCCTCTCTGATCCCAGATCTGTGCTGCTCAAGAGCATGTTCAGTGCCCTGACTGTAGCCTGGTTCTCCTCAGTGTACTTTGTGTACTGCACCTTCAGCCCCGTGACCTACGGGCAGCCCGCGCTGTCCCTCACGGAACTCAAGGCCCTGCGCTGGAAGGACACCTGGAACATCCTGATCCGAAAGCAGTGACCACTCCAGCCTGGGCACAGCAAAAGGAAACACCTCTTGTGCAAAGCCAAGAATTTATTGTTAGTATCATGGAAATCTTAACAGTCGCTTCAGGTATTTTGTAGTAGTCCAGATCTAATGATTACAGGAGAAGAAAATAAAGGAACGCTGTTACAGAAAAGGTCTCAACAGTAATACAGCTCTTAGGAGCACAGTTCCCAGTTTCTGCCCTGTTACATTCAGCCTTCACTGCCCCTCATGGTGTGAAGGTTGCTGACTTCAGTCAACAGCATCCCAGCTCCTTTGCTGGGAAGAGCTGCAACAATTTCTTCTATTTCCTGGAAATAGAGGGGTGGTTTCTTCCTTCTGGCACTACATTGCACTTAGGGCTATTTCATGTGTTTCCTCTCACTGTGGCCTGCAATCTCATTCTATGCCTACTATTAATGGACTCTTTCCAACACATCAGATACTTTCTTCTGTTTTCTTTGTTATGCCTGAAACCCAGGTTTTTCCTCTCTAAAGCTTGTTTATCTTTAACAATCAGTAACTGGCCCTGCAGCCTTATAGGATCATTCCATGACTCTATTCCTCAACAATGTATTATTTGCCCCCAACTTCCAATGCTCTGCTATCATTTCTATTTATGTAAATACAGCATTAAGCTACATTTATAAATAGATCATTCTGCATAGAATAATGACTTGTTACTATTATCTATTTATAATCATCTGACATAAGCATCACTTTTAAGAAGATAAGCAAAATAAAAAGACATTAAAAATTGCTGTTACAGCTGAAGAAGGCTTCAGGCAAGCCAGGAATTGAGCCAAAGCCAGAATAATCCTTTGGCCATGTGGCACTGATGAGAAGCCTGAGGCCTGTTACCAGCAGTGGCAGTACTGCCATTACACCTCAGATCCCATGGGAAAAGGAACTCTGGGCAAGGTAGGACTGATCCTGCTGACAAAGAAACCTGCTCCAACTTGTGCACATGGGTTCAGGGTGAAAACACTGAAACCCAGCCCATGGCCTGGCCTGCACCAGCAGAGAATTCACAGAAGAGAAGGCAAAGATGAAGGACTGGGGGCTCAGTGGGGAATTTGTAATGGCTCTGTCCAGGTGTCTGAGCAGGGCTGTAGTACCTGGGCCACATTCCATTGCTGTATCTCCATGTGGCTGCAGCAGCAGGTCCTGCAGGGCAGCACAAAGCTGCCAGAGCAGCATTCCCACACCCCAGGGGCTGTGCAGTTCCTCACTGCTCTCAAACATTCTATTCTAGGCTCCTCCCACCCCCCAAGGAAGGTATGATCCAACACCACAGTCATTCAAAGGAGGTTTTAGTGACTATTTTGCTCCTACTGAAATCAGCCCTGAGAGCTAATGCTTCAGTGCAGTAGCTCATACTCTAAGTCTGTCACCCTGAGCTAGACAGCACCCAGCAGCAGTCAGGAAATGCTCTGGGCACTGCAGAAGTACCACTGAACTGTCACTGAGACACTGAACCTTCACCCCTTTCCAAGGCTGAAAAGACTAGAGGGATGAAAGTGCCGACTGCATTTCTTAAGTTTGGGGTTTTTTCTCTAAATTTGCAGCCACAACAGAACCAAAGGTAACAATTTTGAGTTAAGGGGAGAAAGAACTGTTAAGAGCCCCTCCAGGAGTGTTCCTTTCTGTGCCTTTTTGCTGGCATAGTGAATGCACCACAATTACCTTTTATAAAAATGGAAATTTCTGATCACTGTTCATTTATTTATTAGCCAAAATAACACACCTACAACCAACACAGCCAAACCCTGATTTTAGAAAATTAGCAAATATGAAAAAGTTCCTCTTAGTAACATTTCCCTCCCACCCTCATTCTCAAAATTACACCTTAAGTCCAGACTCCAGAACAGTATCACAAGGACATTTTCAAAGGTCCAACCAGCACTTCATTGCAGATTTTTTTTTCCAAACAGACACTTCATGCTGCTGCAGTATCACTTATCTGGGGTAAACTACAGAAACTGGGATATCACTGTTTGTACTTCTTGTCTGCTCTTTTTAGAAAGCCAGACATTCTTGAGTTGAAGCTGCTGGAGTGCAAGGCAAGTTCTCTGACCCTGTCTGAGGGTGTCCAGGCAGCTGCTTGTGCCAGCAGGAGCAGGGTCCTGCAATTCCCAGTTTGCTCCCTTGCTGACCTCACCAGCCATCTCTGGAAGTGGACGGATTCTGCCCAGCAGAATTTGCAACCAGCAGTACAGAAATGCACTAAAAGACTCTAATACTGACAAGGTCAGGTTTCTGTTTCCATGAGCAACTCAATCCAGTTGGAGCTCACACATTCATAACTGTGGTAAAGCCCACTGGGTACAAAAAATAACCATACAGTGTAGCAAGATTCAGGAGCTTGGAAAGGAATAAATTAGGAATCACTAGAACCACTAAACTTCTTGGGCCTGTCCCCTGGTGAACTGCAAGTTCCCATTTGTCCCCGTCAGTGTCACACCCCTACCTCAAGGGAGAGGTGTCCCTGCAGGTCAGTCCCTCTGATCCCTCAGGCTAGAAGGAGGCTGGCCAGCAGCAGAGCATGGCCACAACTCAAGGTGCCAACAAGGTGGAGAAGAGTAAGAGCCTGTTAAAATTAACAGCATGTGAGCTAGTCTTGGATAGAGGGGAAAACACCCAAGAGGCAGATGATTTTCCTGCTACAGATGACCATCATCAGGGAAATGGAGTATCTTGCTAGTCACCTGATAGTGCTTAATTTTCAGGGGAATCTTCAGCATTAGATCTCATTTTGAAAATTAAAAAAAGGCAAATAACACTGCCTTTAACCAGTTCACCAAGTAACAACTCCAGACATCTCAGGGAGAACAGGGAGGGCTTTGGAGGGAAGAGGGATGAAAGACCAACCCCTTCCTCTCCCCTCTGCGAGAAGATTCCCACCAGGATCCCCTCCGCTGCTAGGACGACTTAAGGGACACTTCACCAACCATTCCGTGGAAGTCCTTTCCCAAAGTTGTCTTCGGTGTTGGTGTGGACCAGAGGCAAACGCCGGGGCCGTGCCGGGCTAGTGCGGGCGGCTGCTGGACTCGAGGTGGGAGCGCTTGCCGGCCGCCAGGACAGCGCCGCCCTCCGCCTGCTCCGGGAACGGCCGCTTGTACGTCCGGCCGTGCCCGTTCAGCGCCCCCCGCTGCCACTTGCAGATGTCCCCGTTCAGGATGTCCTGAATGTGCTGCACGATGAGGTTTATGGCAACTGCAGAGAGCAACGGGGAACACAGGACATGAAGGGTCTCCTAGAGTTATCTAGAAAATGTGGAGCATCCAGCCCTGCTCAACTCAGGTTTTAATAAGCCCTTAAATGAATCAACTCTGCCTGCTGAGAGGTCAGACCTCAACAGGTCACTTCTCCAGCCCTCCACAGGCTGAGCAGCTGGTCCTTCTGGTCAGGATGAGCAGCTCCCTCCCCTCCAGCAAAAACCCCTTCCTCAGGAGCAGGCACTCAAGGCAGCAGAGTGCCTCCTGTTCTATTCCCAACCCCAAAGGTGTCTCCCCAGGGAAATCAGGGAACCCAACTCCCTTTTACCCATGTTGTCAACTCCTCGGGGGATGATCACATCTGCATACTTCTTTGTCTGCAAAACAGAAACAGTGGTGGAGGAGGCTGTTATGGGAAAATTCAGCTTCATTCCAGGGAGAAGCAACCAAAGGCCAGAAAATTGGGCAAAGATGGAAGGGCCTGGTACTCCAGGGTTGTAAGTTAAAGCTCTCTCTCATGGTAACAACCTACATAAATTCCAGTACCACACTGGGAAATGTGCACTGGATTTAAGCTCAGGGATTCTTCTTACTGTCCCCAGGTAGAAGCAGCAGGTCAGGTGTGGAGTCCTTTGGTTTTACTCATCTGAGCTGCCTTCAAACATTGCCCACTTCAGGCAAGGTCTGTTTGCCAAGAGCTGGTTTTAATCAGCATTTCGCAAGCCATTGCTAAATCTCTGCTGAGAGCCAAGGTATCCAATGAGCACGTGAAATTCCTGCCTGCCTCTGATAACATTTTATTGATCTTTACCACCGTAGCACTCCTGCTTTTTCCTTCCCCCCACAGCTGGAAAAAAGCTGGCAAATACAGCATTTCTAATGAGTAGTTTTAGAATCCCAGAATTCCTTTGATCTAGAGCAAGAGGGACCTGAGTTAGCCTTTTCCAATTTATTTAATCCACATACTGGATTTTGTTCTCATAGGGTTTTTTACAAATTAATTTGATTATGCAAGCACCTAAATTGGCCTCACACTACATGGTGTGGGAAGGAGAGCTAGAATGGTCTGCCCTGGGTTTTCACCAGTGTTCCCTCTGAGAAAGCCTGCTGGAAACCAAGCTTTTCCTTCTTCCTACAAAACTTAAGAATAAACTGAGAGTGGGAGCGTTTCATTCAGAGAGACCCATACTTAAATAGCCCCAGCAGTGAGAAAACGTGCTTGAGGCATTTCCATGGTGCTTCAGCAGCAGAAGGGACCATTTCAGCTCCTTAACAACCAGCTCAAAATGGTTGAAGACATGAGGCAGAGGGGAGAGTGTGGGATTTGTGAAATACCAAAAGCCACCATTGCTGCCCCTACAGCAGCTAATTCCCAGACAACCCTGCTCCTCTACCCCTCCCCAAAAAAAGAAGACCCCACAAATGAAATTAGTGAGAGGCTTCATACCGGTAAGCAGAACTCCTCAAAGGCAGGCTTGACAAACGTGGTGTACTGGGTGAGGATCTGCTCCAGGTCCCTCCCACGTTTCATATCTCGCAGAACTGGGGAGATAAAAGGCCTGAGTGTTGTCCCATGGTGGGGATGGATAAGGAGCAGGGGCACAGCAGGGCTGTACCTCTGCGGGACAGCCGGACGTCCGAGTCCGTGTCCACGAAGAGACGCAGGTGGAACATGTCCCGAATCTCTTGGTTATAGAAAACCAGGATCCCCTCAAAGAGGACAACATCAGCAGGATACACCACTGTTGTCTCTGCCAGCCTGCCAAGAGAGAACACCCAGAGCCTGTTAAACAGGCCTCATGCCACTGCCAAGTGACCTGTCCCCAGGCTGGGGACACCCCACACAAGCCAGGGCTTCAGACAAAGGCAGAGCTCACCTAGAATGTGTCACGAAGTCGTACGTGGGTACCTCAACCGTTTTGCCCTCAACGATGTTTTTCAGGGTTGAATGCATCAAATCGTTATCGAAGGCATCTGCGAAAGTTTAAAGGGAAGGACTCTCAGATGCTGTTGTATCAAATGATCTGCTCAGATTTTTCCAGACCCAAAGGAAAAACCCTCTGCCCAGTATTTCACCAGGAAAAAAGGAACTTGCAGCCTATTCTTTCCTACCACTAGCAGCACAGCACTCTCTGCCCAAGTGACAATGGCTGTGTTTGGTTTCAGAGATAAGGAAGAGACAGTTTGCTGTTCACAAGCAACTACAACACAATGAAATTAAGAGCTCAAAGGCGAAGCTGGTCATTTTATAATTTTATCAACCCACTCAGTAATTGCGTAATTTAGTGCAACTTTGTTCATCTGTTAGTCAAGAGCCAACTGGAAAACCCCAGGCATCTTTCATGGTTTCCATTATACACCCAACAGGCACCAGACTTCAGCCAAGGGCAGCTCCCTGTCCCGCCTACAATCCACAGCACTCGCCCGGGCAAGGGGAGCCGCTGTTTGTGTGGACAAGCAGTAACAGGAAAGGATTTGGGGAGTGATGTGGTTCTTTAAGGAGCCTCTCAAGAGCAGGGAGTGCAGCAGGGAGCAGGCTGCGATGCTCAGCACCTCTCCCTGGCTCCAGAAAGGCCGTCAGTAACAGCGGGCACGAGGGAAGGACAAATGGATGTTCTGGTGAGGGAAAGCACATTTCTGTTCTCCAACACTTCCCATTCCCTACTGGCGCTTCCCGTGAGACCCAGCCGCGCTCCAAGCACCGACCGAGCCGTGCTGGGGCCGGGCCGGTGAGCGGCTCACCCGGGTGGTCGAAGTTGTACTGTCCCTTCAGCGCCTTGGCCTGCTGCTCGGCCGTCAGCACCTTGTAGAAGCTGTCCTGGCTGAGGATCAGCACCTTGCGCTGCCGCTGCTCCACCTCGTTCTGCCCCAGCAGCTCCATGATCTTCTCGCACACTGTGGACTGAGCGGCACGGGGGCTCAGGCGGGCCGGGGGGACCCCGACCGTTCCCGC
>WBNO01008732.1:308828-395114 GCA_013400575.1 Peucedramus taeniatus
CCCGGCACCCGCAGCGAGCCCCCCGCGGCCCCTGCGGACAGGCCCGTGGCCGTGTCGGTGGTCAGCAACTCCGCCTTCGAGGGGGCCCCTCCACCCTACTCGCCCCCGGACCCCAAGAGCTTCCACCTCCTCTACCCGCCGTTCCCAGCCGGCTTCTCCCAGCACGGGCCCGTCATTTACCCGCCGGCGCCGGGACCGCGGCCCTTCCCAGCCCCGGGCTTCCCGCCCGGGCCGCTGCCCTACAGCGCGGTACGTACCCCCCACCCCGATGTGTTCCTGCCCCGCTCCGCAGCGGGGTCACCCCTTATCTCCGCTGCCGGGTTTGCGGGGTTCCTGCGGCGCCCTGAGCGGCTCAGCCCGGGCGGGGAGCGCAGCCCCGGCTCTCGCAGCTCTGAGCACCCCCGTACCCCGCAGTACCACCCGCAGCCGGGAGCGGGGCCCTCACCCGCCGGCCGCGGGCAGCAGCTGCCCAAGGACTACACGGTGGAGTCAGTGCTGGTGACCCTCTTCTGCTGCCTGGTGACCGGGGTCATGGCCCTCGTCTACTCCCATGAGGTAAGCAAGGACTCACCCGGCAGCCTCGAAGCCCCTCCTGGTGCTGCGGGTCTCTCCTCACCCTCCCCTTCTCCCCCTGCCGCAGACCCGGGCTGCCCTCGCCCGTGGGGACGTGGCCCAGGCGTACGTGGCATCCAAAAAGGCCCAGTCACTGGTCCTCGTCAGCCTCCTCTTCGGGTTGTTCGCCTCCATCAGCTGGATCATCTACGTCCTGGTGTCCCTGTACCTGTGACAAGGACCCTGAGCCCCAGGGACACGGCGTGTGCCAAGAACTCTTTGTGGCTCGCCACCTGGGGCAAGTGAAATTGCCACAGCTTTGTGTGGAAACGGGTGAACATGAAGAGTTATTGGGGCTGCGGGGCAGTGTCCGTCCTTCCCGGCAGGGCCAGGAGCTGCCCCGGAGCCTTGAGCCATGTGCTCAGCCCGGGGCAGGAGGAGCCCAGAGCAGGGGGATGCCGGTGCCGCGTCCTGCTGGATCCAGCTCTGGGCAGGAGCTGTGTGGGATCCATGGGCGGGATCAGGCTCTGCTGCAGGACCCTGAATCCCATTGCTCTGGGCTGTCACTTGGAGCTGCCAATGGGACTCTGGTGCAGAGGGAGCATCTTGTAGGATTGGGGTTGCAGATGGAGCAGAAGTAACAGGGGTGTGGGAAGCTCTCACTGGTCATTAATAGTGTGAGAAGATACAAACCCATGTATGCAGCTCTGCGGTAATTCTGCAAACACCCACACCCACACACTCCCCCCATGTATAGCCACCTCTTGCTGCTTCCAGATTAAAATAAAATACAGCTGTAGCCAAAACTTCTGTTTTCTCTGCACACCAAGGGCCTACATCTCCCTTTGCCATGGCCTTTCTCCACCACAAAATTCAGGGTAAGTTCTCCTGCAACAGCTGAAATCAGGGTTTTCCTGAGAGCAGGTGGGCAGCAGCCCATGCAGGGCCCCAGGGAAGGAGAATCTCCACGTGGCCCCGGGCTGCTCAGGGCACCCTGAGCTGTGGGCAGACCCCTCCTGCTGTGCTGGTTCCGTGGGATGCAGCCCCACATTCCAGCCCTGGCGCAGGGGGCACGTGCTCCGTCAGTGTCTGGGCACTCTCCTCCTGACAATTATTTCCAGAGAAATTTTGAACCCTGTCCAGGACTGAAATAGCACCATGGAGCAGCCTGGGGTTATTTATAGCCCTTGGCTGGTGGCACACGGCCACTGCACGGGCTGGGCACACGCTGGGGGCTGGGCAGCCAAAACCCCTGACACGGGGACACAGTGCCCAGAGAAGGTGACAGGAGATGATTTCCCCTCCCAAGTGTATGGCTTGTATTGAGGCAAAGCCATCTTGGCAGAGAGAGGGAAGAAATTTATAGTGAAAAAATAAAGGGGAAAAGAGGCACAGGCAGAGGAAAACCACAGGAGGCACATGAGAAAACACGAGGCCACACCAGCACCAGAGGCGGATTCGATTGTCACTTTAATCCACAGACTGGGCATGCACTGTAAACAGGATCATCAGGCAGGCTCGTTATTGGTGTTTTATTTGCCTTTAATATAAAAGTTACAGGTCTGAAATGTTTGCAGGAAGATGCCACCATGGGGGTTAGTGGTAAATCTATAATACAACGGAACTGCTTGGGGGGAGAGGGGCAGGGGGCTGGTGACTGGGGGCATCCCTTCTCCCCACTCCCTGCCCCGTCTGGAGAGGGGACTCAGACTCTTCCTTCTCCCCAAAAGGAGGTGATGGCCTTGAGGATGCTGCCTGCAAGATGGGAACACACTCATGGCCAGTTTTGCACAAGGATGTTCTGGGTTTCTGCTCCCCAGGAACTGCTCCTGGAGAGGGGGGGGGGGTCTCTGGTCAGCGAACCTGAAGCTGCTCCAGGCAAGGGGACCCTCCTCTAGGGTCCCTCCAGCCCTGAGAGCCTGGCCTGAGGGTGGGACACGAGCCAGGAGCTGTGGCTGGGACACTGCTCAGCTGGGATGACAGCAGAGGAAGGGGTGAAGGGGGAGGAAAGCTGGGGGGCACTGGATGAGGTGCCATGGCCACTCAGACCTTCCATCCCCATGCCATGGGCTGAGCCTCTGGCTCTGGGGGCTTGGCAGAGGGCAGAGAGTGAGACCTCCTTTGGTACTAACTGGGCTCATGGGCTCAAGTGCAGGGAAGAACCTGGAAACAGCCCCTGCTTTAGGGGATCACAGAATCACAGAATTTTCTGACTTGAAAGGGACCCATCAGGATCACCAACTCCAGCTCCTGGCCCTGCACAGGACAACCCAAAAATCCCACCATGTGAGAGCACTGCCCAGACCCTTCTTGATCTCAGACAGGCTTGGTGCAGTGACCACTGCCCTGGGGAGCCTGTCCACAATGCCCCACCACCCTCTGGGGGAAAATTTTTCTTATTTCCAACCTAAACCTCTCCTGACACAGCTGCAGCCGTTCCCCCGGGTCCTGTCTCTGCTCACAAGTGAAGAGATCTGCACCTGCCCCTCTGCTGCCCCTCCTGAGGCTGCTCAAGGTCTCCCCTCAGTCTCCTCCAGGCTGAACAAACCAAGTGCCCTCAGCTGCTCCTCACAAAGCCCCTCCAGACCCTTCCCCATCCTTATGGCCTCCTTTGGACACTCTCTAATAGCTTAATATCTTTTTTATATCATGCTGCCCAAATTTAGTGTTGTCAGCAAAGTTCCTTAGAATCCCTTCCAGTCCTGTGTCCAGGCTGTCAGTGAAGATGTTGAAGAGCACAGGGCCAGGGGTAGAGCCCTGTGGAATCCCATTTTTGGGGTGTCCTGTGTGCCCAACCCACCAGCCACTTGCTCACCCCTCACATAACACATTCACTCAGCTGGATGAAGACAAGCTGCCCCTCCTGTCCCTCTGAACCCCCAGGGCTGTGATTCCAGAGCTGCCAGCACACACAGGACAGCCTGGCCACTGCACCCAAGGGCTCCTCAGAGCCACCAGGGTGAAGCCCACACCACATCCTGGGTGTGTTCATCACCCTTTCCACCATGCTGGGCTTTTAAAAGATCTTATTTACAAAGAAAACATGGACATTACTGCCTGGGAAGCCTTTGGGGATTGCAAAGCCTTGGCTGGACAGAACACACAGCTCCAATGCCCTCAGTGCCATGAAAAGAAACCCCTTTTGAAGAGTTCTGGCTTGGACATCGTGGTTCAGCATGAAAGATTTCTGCTCCTCCTGCTCTGGGGCTGCACAGAACGTGTTGGACCCCAGACTCCCCTCCCCCAGATGCCCTCATGGGCAGGGGGTCTCTCTGTGCTTGGCCACTGTGTGAGCCTCGTGCCTGAGTCTTCAGGAAAATAACCAAGCTGGGTAAAACTCCCTCCTGAGAGTCAGGCAGAGCTCTGCCAAGGCTTTGCAAAGTGTTTGGAGAAGGAAAGGAGTGCAGCTCTGATTCACCCAGAACAAACAGAGGCTTCAGCAGGCACAGAGCTGCTATTGAGAAATAAGTTAAGGATGCTCTGTGAAACTCCACGTCTGTATTCCTTGGGAGCTGCTGCCCTAAACCTGCAGGATTTTGTCAGAACCCTGTAAAAACCTGTGACCAGGTGCCAGGGAGCTGAGGAGGGTCTTGCAAGGCTGCTGAAACCTGCAGGGCACACACACCCAGGATCCAACTGCAAACCACTGGAGCAGGACAGAGAGGAGGAATGTGAGATGAGCTGGCTGGGGCTGTGCTGGGTGGGACACAGAGGGGGGACAGAAGGGCTGAATAAGGCACACTGAACAGATTGGGGTTAACACTGTGTGTGTGGGAAATGACACCCCTGCCTCGCCCTTCCATGCTGGGCTGTCCCTGCCCTGCTGGCAGCAGCACGGAGGGACTGGGGACAGGGACTTGCTGGGGGTCCTGCCAAAGCACAGCTCTCAAAGCACAGCACTGAGGGTCCCCACAGGGACCCCCAGAGAAAAACATTTGGCAACAGAGAGAGGAGAGAGGAGTGGGTGAGAGGACAGGGTGGCTCAGCTGGGCACAGGGCTCCTTCCTGGTTCCCACTTCCAACCCAGAAATGGCTCCTTCACGAGGCTCCTGCCCCTGCTCTGCAGCCAGTGCCCACCTGGCCACCCCGAGCCTCCTTTATCCAGCACTTGGAACAACATTGTCACTGGTTGTGGATTTTGTACAGACTGGTTTGCGCTTTTTTTTTTTTTTTCCTATAAACTCATCAATATTCAGACATGCATCAAAAATCCCCTGGGGGTTCTAAACACTAGGTATGTACAGTCTGTATCCTACAGCATTTCCTGTGCAAAAGCTAAGTACCATCGCTAAGAGACACAGGGTCACAGGCAGGTGACCCCCAGTACCTGGGCAGTCCACGTTTCCAGGTTCAGAGGGATTTACTGTTGCTTAAATAACGAGATCTGAGAGGAGGAGGGGGGTGTGATGGCTGGAGATGGCGGGTCCCTGCCCACATTTTCAGTGCCTCTTCCATATCTACGACCGGCGCCTTCCTCCCGTGAAGAAGGCGCCAGAGATCTGGGGTGAGCCGAGACCCCTGTAAACACAAGCAGCTCTCTGGAAGCAGAGCTCCTCTGGCAGGCAGCAGGAGACCCTTCCATCCTCACGAACACGTTGGGAAGGTGGCATTGCAGGGGAGACTCCAACCCTTGGCTTCCACGGCTGCTGCTGCCCGACGCCGCTCCGGAGATGAGTCAGTGGGTGCTGAGCTCCTGCTGCCCCTGCTCTGGATGGAAACAAGAGCCAGGGTACACCTGAATGCAACAGGCCAGCAAACCAGCAACACGCTCGCGTGGGACACTCCTTCCACACAGCTCTGTCCCCGGGGTTAAAGCTGGTTCATGGCACAGAGGGACGGGAGGAGGAGGAGGGCGAGTGCAGCGAGCACCGGCCGATCTCTGCCCTCGGCGGCTGCGCCGGCGCCTCCGCGCCCGGCATTGCCACCCCCAGGGATGGCTGCCAGCTGGGAGGGAGGGTGTGTCATCCAGTGACAGGTACAAACATTGAACTCCAGTCTCATAGCTGCCCTCGGCGCCTCTGCGGAGCGATTCTCCTCGCACAACCCCTCCTCCTAGGTTTTCTCTTCCCGGTCTGTTTTCCGCCTCGTGATGTTCCGAGGTTTGATTTTCAGGGACAGTTCCCACAGGGCCTCCTCAGCCAGGTGGTCGCTGAAGTCGTTGAAGAATGACACTATGTCGTCGTTCCTTTTGATGTCGTAATGTCTGGAAAACCAGAGAGGAGCTGCAGTTACACAAGGGCTGCCTGGGGTCCTCTCCTGGCTTTGGGCCACCCCTGTCCTGCTCTGAGGACACCCAGCACTGTGTGTGGGCTGTGCCCTGCACTCATGGCAGTGGTGTCACACCACAAAGGGGAAAACCTGCTGCTGAACTGAGGGGAAAAGGCACTTATCACACAGAAGTCAGCAGCCAGATCTGCTGCCTCTGCTGCAAGGCAGCACTGAAAAATCCCCTGAATATCCCAGAGAACACAGGAACCAGCAATGGCAAAACCCGAAGGCAAAACTTGTCTGGATCTCAAAACTAGTATCAGAAAAATGTCCTCACAATGTTTATCAAACCTAGAGAGGGAAGGTGACTGATTAGAGCCCTGCTGCTCCCAGCTCTCCTTCCACCTCCCTTCCCCTTTGAAATCCTTCCTCCTTGCACAGGGGCTTCCATGTCCAAGCCCCTGCCCCAATCCCCACCGTGGTGCCCCCAAAGCCACCTCTGAGCCCCACTGCTGCACTTACACTTGCTGGAAGCACCTCATGCTGTCCAGGATGTTAAACTGCTGCCAGCGCTTGGAAAAGTTCACTTTGCTGTCAATGTAATCAGGGTTTCCCAGATGGACAAAGGTCAGGTCCTGCAGAATCAGGCCTCTGAAAGAGGGAAAGGGGCAGCAGGCCAAGGGAATAGGCAAACAGACACAGAAGTTAGTCACAAAGGGCAGGGTGGCCAGCCAAAAGGCAGCCCAACAAAATCCAACAGCCTCCCACTGCCACCAGAATGACAACCTTATCCAGAGTGAAACATTCCCCAGCAGCAGATCCAAAGGGGTTTAGATGCAAGCACCCCCAGTTGGCCACCCTGCCCTGGACACTCTGCTCCAGAGAGGAGCGGGCTGATGTGGCACGGTGCTGCCTTATCCCAACGCTGGGCAAAAGGCAAGGGCTGAGCTCAGCAGCAGCTGCTGGCAAGTGCTTGAAGGAGGCATTTTAATGTGCAGAAGCAGTGTCAGGGGAAGGAGGTGGCACTCACAGGTAGGGGATGCAGGGGGGCTCCACATCAGCCAGGGCCGCTCGGTAGGCGCGGAAGGACGAGGAGCTGTCGATCAGGGTGCAGTACTCAGCCAGGCCCTGCAGGACACAAATCCCCTGGTGACACCCCTGCTGCAAACCCATTTTCCTTGTCACCTCCCCCCAGAGAGCCACACAGAGCAGGGAGTTAATGCCATCCTGCAAACACCTCCAGCTGATTTACTCAGTCCCACCCTGGGTTTTTCATGTGGAACACTGCTGCCTGCAGCCTCCCCATGCCATGGGCTGCAGGAGGAGGAGGAAGAGGAGGCTGTTCTCCCCTGTGACTGCTGGCAATCCTGCAGCTGTCAGAATGCCCAGTCACACTGAAGGTTTCTAGCACTGTGGCATTTTACCCAATGGAGAGGAGTTATCCACCATCCCTCCACCCTGGGACACCTGCTGAGATGTAAAACCACTCAGCTGTTTCATACACAACCACATTTAGCCTTCCCCCAGAGATCACAGGCCCCACTGCTCCTCACCTCTGAGGTTTGCTTCTGCCACTCCAGCCTTCGGATGGGTGCAGAATCCAGTGCAGAAAGAATGGCCAGATAGGAATTAAAATTATTCAGCTTTCGTAAGTGCTGTGAAGAGGGAGAATATTCCAGTTACTCAGGAGCTCTGAAAAGCCTTCTAGCATAAATCAGCTCTACCAAGAAGAGGGCCCCATTCCCCTGCTCCTTTAAGCAGCAGTGTGTGTGATTCAGAGGAAAAACCAAGCTGGTACCTTCATAATCTTTATAAATTTAAGGAGCAGCCTCTCTCGGTCCTGGGCTTTCTCTTGTAGCATAATTATTGAACGGACCCTGGAAGAACAGACAGAATAAAAGATAAACCTACTTAAGCAGAGATCAGATTTCCTCTTGTTTCATTAAGAAAACTGATCACTAACAGGGATGGGCCAAAGCAAAAAGGTTCACAATACCTCCAACTTAAATGGAGCACTCTAACCCACAGCAAAGACAGGATAATTTCACAGAATGCATTTATTTGCAAGGATGTTTGTTTGAAGAGCTCAGTGATACTCATAATTCATTCCTCCGGGTTACAAGGCCCTCCCTAACCCTCCTGATTTTATTTCTGCTGTGCTCTGGGGTCTTAGATGAGTGCTCTGCATTTAACCCAAGTCTATGAGGAATACTTGGAATATCTGCAAGGCATTGGAGGTTAGGCACAGTTCAGTGCCATGACTGTTCTGAGCTCCTTACCAGTAGGACATGTTATTAAAGTGCTCTGTGAACTGTGTCAGGTTGGGACTCTTCTCTTCATTTTGTTCCTTTGCCCAAAGCAGAACTTCTGGGATCTATCAAGGAAGGAGAGGAGAGGAGAGAGGTGGGGAAATACCACAGATTAAAATGGGACTTCTACCCCAAGACTTTCCCTTTATTCACAGCCACTTTCTGGCACGAGATCAGCTGTGTCCCACAATCCAGCAGGTGTCTGGGGCAGCTGGCAGGGAACACCAGACACTGCAGAAGGCCCAAACCCTCCCACTGCCCTCAGCCCATCCTCATCTTTGTACCTCAATTTTATAGAAGAGTTCAGCATCCAGCAGGGTCAGCTGCTCAGCTATTTCATGACTGTGGAAATCATGCAGTGTCCCTGGCCTGTGGCAAACAATGAGGAAGTACAAAGGCTCAGAAAATGTGACCTGTTTTCTTATCTTTCTTGCATTTTTAACTGAGGAAACTCTTGTGTTCCCAGGGAAGGGATGCCCTGGCTCTCAGAGGACACAGATATGGTCATGTACACCTTCCCTCACCTGGCTGCCACCCCTCTGGCTGCGAGAGGTTTGATGGAGTTGGCATAGCTCAGCATTTTCTTCTGATCCACTTTATCCAGGATGTTCTTGCGCAGCACTCTGGCCAGGCTCAGCTCCCCACTGCACACCAGCCTGAACACCAGGTCCATCAGAAGCTTGAGGATTTCCTCTGTCAATTCCACCAGGCTGAGAGGAAGGTGGAAAATGCAGGGAAGGCATCAGAGCTAAGACACTGAGCTCTGGGGTTTGTATCTGTACTGAGTCTCATTGCTCTTTCCTACTAGCAGAATTGGGTAACTGAAATTCCTCTTCTTCCCAGCTCTTCCTTTCCCAAATACTCCCCTTTTACTTGTTATTTTAAAACCACTGACCCAGTTAGGACACACAGGAAGAATCTGTTCTTCCAACAAGACAGTTAAGCACTACAGGTGTCTCACTGTCAGGGTCGGGGGACTTCAGCTCTCATTATAGATGGGGCTAAAAAAATACATCTTCCCTAAAAATCACACTTTCCCAGCTGCCAAATTTCTGTGAGTCACTGACCCTGCATCCCAAAATGAAGAAGACAACTCACCACAGCTCATCCACCACTCGCACCAGCACGAAGAAGGTGTTCTTACTGACTCGCTTCTTGAACGTGTCTGGGAAGTGGCAAAACTTCTCATATGTTGGTTGCAAGTTAAAGAATCAACTCCACCAAGAATCAACAGACCAGCACTAGTGCAATTCCCAACTGCCTCAAGGAATCATTAAAATCATTGAATGATTTGGGGTGGAAGGGACCTTAATAATCATCCAGTTCCTCTCCCTACCGTGGGCAGGGACACCTTGCACTGTCCCAGGTTGCTCAGAGCTCCTTCCAGCCTTGCCTTGGACACTCCCAGGGATGGGGCAGCCACATTAGAACACCCCACTGTTCTGTCCTGATGGAAACTGATGCTCAATTTCCAGGAGATAAGGGACACTGATATGGCTCCAAGATGGCATTAAACTGACACCAGCTGCTGGTAGCAGGGGGTGTGAGGAGGTACTGACACCTCACAGAACTGAGAGCAGGTGTACTCTGAAATTGTTCTCTCTAAGGTGGAACTTAATGAGCAGCACTTCCCTACAGTGATCTCCCCCACTGGTGTGTGACATCTGGTCTCAACAGATCTCACATGTCACCTCCACCTTCCTGGCTGCCCAATCTGCTGCGAGGAGGACAAATGAGAGGGGCGACAGCACAGGCTGAAAAACCTTGTGCCAGGTGGACAAAGGGACAGAGCACAAGGTTATCAGTAAGGCAGCACTGGCAGGGCCTGCAGGGACACCCCAGCCAGGATTGTCACCTGGCTGAGCTGTGCAGTGTCCCTGGCTGCCAGTCCCAGCTGGAGCAGCAGCTCTGCTGCAGATGGCACTGACGAGCTGCAGCAGGACACGGTGACGTCAGGCTCCCTCTGACGTGGCTGCACAGCACCAGAGCCACCAGAGCCACGGGACACAGACCCTGCCCTGCTGGCAGGGAACAGAGCCAAGGGCAAGGAATGGCAGCAGGGTGCTCAGGGAGAGGCCCTCTCCATCCTCTGCCAGGAATGCTCACCCTGCACATCAGGGCCCTGCCTCGTTACCAGTTACAAGCTCAGCTCAGGACTGGGAGGCCAAGAGCATCATCAGGGCTGAGGTTATTGCAGTAAGAGAGAGAAAGCCTTGATGGTTTAATCACCTCTAATATTAAACTATACCTGCCCATGTAGGCAATGCCCATGGCCCCTCTGGAAGGCAGAAGGTTCTCTGGAACCCACTCTACAAACGAGATGTCCCAAATAAAAGACCCAAATGACATACAGAAAAGCTGAATTGCTCCTCTACCCTGCCAGGACCCTCAGGAGAAAACTCTCAGGTCCAGTAGCCACTGTGACTGGACCTGCCCTGCAGCAATTCCCACTGGAGAAGAGTGGAGGTGAAGGAATTCCTGCCTGGGACACCATCAGGGCCAGCACATCACTGACCATGCTTGCCAAAAGGTTTTTGACCAAAAACCTTGCCACCAGCTCCCTCCATGATGACTGGCCAGCTCTGATTCCTGGTGGGAGTGAACTGCCATTCATAAAAGGATATCTGTACTGCAGCTTCTTGATGAGCTCTTCAGGGGTAATAAATGTCCTGTATGTAGTCAGAAAGGCTTCACAGTACAGCACCAGATCTAGGCAAAAAAGCAAGAAAGCCTCAGTCAACCCTGCTTTCAGAAAAAGAAGCTTCTTGTAAGGTTGAATGCAGACGTACAGAGGAGGACATGGACACATTTTGGTATGAGTGAACTTCCCAGAAATGCTGTGCTGTTGGTCCTTGCCAGCAGATGGACCCTTTGGCACAAGAGCAGCAGTGACACTGCCCTGTCCCCACCAGCCTGGCCCTGGCTCCCACTTGCAGCACTCGGGCTTGTGCCCGAGTCAGGGTCAGTGAAAAACACCTGCTTGTGGGACAGGAGCTATCAATAATGTGTCAAGGAAAAACATAGTTTAGACCTTGGGGTTGCTTAAAAAAGAAGATCTGATGGCAAGAGGTGATGCTTGCTCTGTCTTTGGTGCTCAGGCAGGTCACTCTGCCCTCCCAATGAGGAACACACATATTTCAACACATGCTGTGGTGCTGCAGATCCTTTGCCCTTGCTGAGTTCCAGGAAATCCATCCCAGGACAGTGTAAATAGAAGATTATTTCCAGCCAAAAGAAAAGCAAGTTTGCACTGCAAAAACTGATGCTGCCCCAACAGAGATGTGGTGCACACAGCCTGTGCTAATTCATCTGTAGGACAAGGTGCTGTAGGACATGGAATTGCAAAGGCTTTGGGCATTATTATGGGCGCAGAGGATGGAGTTTGAAGAAGCACAAATTGCAAACAGGAATGCACATATCAGGTCAAGACTGCAGAACACTTGCAGCCCCAATGCCTGGTCACTGTGGAGAGCAGTGCCAAAATGGGAGCAGGAGGCATTCCAGTCCAGAGCAGGGGCAGGGCAGCAGGGTGTGCAGGGGATGGCACCCTGCCCCTGCCAGGAGCACTGCACCAAGGGCAGACAGGGAGGAAGAGCTCCTGCTGTGCCTGCCCAAGCTGGGCTGTACATGCAGGGCTTGATCCAGCCAGGACAGGCATCACCCCATATCCACATGCTGAACACCCAGCCACTGCTGGGAGGTGGAAGGAGCAGGGCACAGAGGGAGAGCTCTGCCTCTCTACCTGCAGTGTTTCTCTTGGCAGGAACCTCACCTTCTCCAACCAAGGAGTGCTGCTGCCTCTGGGTTACAGATAACAGAGGTTGGGTGGTCACATCAGGGCTGAGCCCCAGGCCTTGTCCAGCTCTAACCCTGCACTCACAGCAAATGTGTGTGGCTGTGAGCACTTAACTGACCATGGATTTTATTCCTGAACACCACAGGTCTCTCTTTATTCCTTATGCCATTTAGCTTTTTCAGAAAACTCAAATGGACAAGAAGCATCATGCAACAGGGCGTGGAGTTACATTTATTCTGGGTTCCCATCTGCCCAAAAGGCAACGTGAGGTAATACAGCTGGTCTGCTCTGGCACTTGAAGCTGCCAAGAAATTCATCTTTAAAGGAAAGCCTCTTAACTCTACCCCTCTGTGCCGTTTGGCTGATTGATTTACAAGCCTGGAATTCTTCTCATTGTAAGCTTAATTCATTAACCCTCTCAGTCACCCAGGCAGTGGGTTAGCATAGCACAAATTCCTCTGTGCTCCATTCAGCTCCCTGGCTTGGCAGGCTGAGCTCAGGCACTGGGAACTGTCACCTGCCCCAGCTCCCTCCACCCAGCTCTCCACAGCTGCACCACTGGGCACATAAAATCCTGCTCTAGCTTCTCCCAGCTCTGAAAGGTTCTCCACAGCTCTCACCCCACTGCTTGCAGAACCCTCAGAGTCCCCTGTTCATGAACTGGAGGTGAAGCACTCACCCCCTTATCAAGCAGCTGCTTTCAGCAGGAACAGTAGGGAAGTTCTTTGTTGTGATGCTTGTTCCAGAGAACAGAGCAGAGTTTCTCTATCCCACTTTCAGCATGTTTATAAAGGGTATTTCCACCATCTCATTTAGACTATTTCCTTTATTATAAATTTCCAGCCTTGGCACAATGAACTGCCTCCTCCTCTCTGGTGTGTTCCTAACTTTGGTCCTTCCTGCCTGGATTCTATGCCCATGCAGACTGGGAAACACAGCTGTCAGGGGAAGGATTTTCTGGCTAGCTGAATGGTGCTGGTAAGTAATTGCAAACATCTTATGCTACAGTAAAACCCCTGTCATTTAAAAATGTACATGAAAGATATTTCCCCTTTGACTATCAACCTCTAAACTGAGTGCTGAGTGATTCAGAGGGTTAGTGCTTTGCCTCCCAGGAGATAAGGAGATCAATCCTGGTTAAGGCCATCAGCACAAATGTGTTTGGCAGGTTCAAATCACTCTCTGGAAACACTGCAAAGGCTGTTTTTGCCACAGGTCTTGGAAAGGAGCTGCTTCATGTGTGTGGTGGCTGGGTTTGGACAGATGAAGAGGGGTTTTAACAAATCTAGAGCCAAGGGTTGCTAATGTCCTTTCTCCTACCCCACATCTCTTCTTTTGTACTGTGGATTCCCTCTCTGAACTGGTCTGGGTGGCTGCCAGGACACAAGTGGTACAGAGTGGGACAGGAGATGGCACATTAAATTGAAAATATGGGTGTCAGCAGAGCAGCACCTGAACAGCCTCCCAGTGACCACAGGTACTGCATTAGACCCTAATGTAACAACTACTCCACTAACTCCTACATCACCACTGCCCTGAAATTCAAGGGACAAGGAGCACCTCTGGAAACAAGATCCATGCACAACAGGCTGGTCACACCTGCTCTCACAGAAGGCAGTGGCCCAGCTCAGCAGGTCCAGGGACACAACACAGCACTGTCACTGATGTGCCTCATCTTCCAGATCCAAGCAAGGGCTGCAAGGAGTTAATCCCATCCCTGCTGCTAAATGGAACCACCAGGGGCTTATCCAGCTTACCTCCATCTCCCACAGATAAACACAACCCCCCAGGCTCAGAGCATCCCTGCAGACTCCCCCAGCCCAGCTGTCTGAGCTGTGGGGCAGAGGACAGGCAGCCAAAGCCGTGCCAGGCTGTGCCCCAGCTCTGCCCTCTGCTCCACCTACCTTTCCTGTCGGTCTCCGTGGCGTGCACCAACAGAATGTCCCCAGATCCACCACGGACATCTGGCCCATCATCCCCCTGCAATGGCAACACAACCACGTTAGGCACGGCCCAAGCTCCCTTAGGCCCGGTTTAACATCGCTGCGATTCCAGCTCAGCAACAACTGGCAGTGCACAAAATGTTCCTGGCACTGCTCACAGCACAAGCTGGGACATGGACTTCAGTGATGGGATAATCCTGGAATTTGAATAGAGCATTTGGTGCCCCAGATGAGGAGCTGGGCTGATCCTCACTCGGGGTCTCTGATTCCCTAAGGCCAGGTTGTGAAGCTCAGGGAAGGCTGAACCTTCTGCCCACAGGAGAATGAGCAAAAATGCCACAAATACTCCCAGAAGACCATTAACAGGGCAGCAGCACTGTGTGAACTGTCTCAAAGTGCAGGATCACGTAGCACAGTGGCTGTGGGGTGGGAGGTCAGGCATTCAACTTGCATGTTCCTGGAACATCAAAACCCAGCCAGTTAATTCCCTAATCTGGAGCCATTTGGCCAGAGGTCACCTGAAACCATCCAATACCTGGCAGAAGAAAACAGCCCAGCTAATTGCTTGACCCCTGCATTACCACTCTCTAAAACACATTTTTCTTCTAGCTACTGCCTTTCACAACTTAAAATATGCAAAACTGATCCACCACTCAGCCAGCAGTTCCCACACTGCAGGAAGCAGCTCACGGTGACAGTTCTATACTGCTTCAAACATGTAGATCATAAAGAAAAGAAAGGAAGAATACACTAAGACACAGATCTGATAGTTCCAAATGTTCAGAAATCCCTGATTTTTATATGTTTTTTAAAGAAAACAATCAGTCAGAGCAGGCTGGAGTTGTGTCTGGCTTCCCTTAGGAATACCTTTATCATTTCAACGTGCAAAACAGTGAAACAATCATGCACTACAGCCATGGAGCAGCTCTAAGATGTGAATTTTTCAGGTGACCCTCTGGCAAGACTCATAAAATACTACTTAGAGAACATGTAAAAGCTTCTCACTCTCTCCTGCACATCTCAGCTGACCAAAAAACACTCCTAAAGTGCCACTAAATGATCCATTCTCTCTGTTTTCCAGCCAAGCCCCCTGACAGTGTGAAAGCTTCAAAAGCCTGCATGTTCCCTCCAGCTGCATGTCACACACAGCGTGGATCAAGAGCACAGAGAGCAAAGCTGGCTGGGAGTGCACCCAAGGCTAGACACAAAGCTATTTCTCAAACACAGAAACAATTCATTTGGCTGCTTTTCCACATCACTACCACCATGTCCTGCTCATTCACCTGCTGAACCTGCCCTCAGAGAGAAAGGCCAGCACCATCACCCACACCTGGATGGATTGAGCTCAGGCTCTCAGGTGATTCATTTCAGACTGTCAGAGGCTGAAGAGGTGGGAAGGGGCAGACTGGGAAAAGGGCACAGGATGTGCTGGTTTTTAGGGAGACATCTCACCTTTTGTTAAACCCTAAATCATTGCTGGTGCTCCCTGCCTGTACCAGCATCTCACACTTTAACAGCAGCCTTCACACATACCCCACTTCTGCTGCAACCTAGTTTTTCCTATCTAATAAAAGGTGATGCCTTGCTTGTGCACACAGAGAATCAAATTTCAACTCAGAGTAAACCAAAGAGTATGAAAACAAACCCTGAATGCACCTACCTCTTGCTTCAGTGTTAATCTAGACATGATTTCACTGTGGTCAATAAGGGACAGCTCATCTACCTCTTCCTCCAGCTGTGATGACTCCAAAGCATCTGGTGACTGTGGCTGCCTGTGACAAAGAAAAGGGAAATAACCTTCATCAAATGACAGTAAGTACACAGACACTCTGGAGGTAAATCTTCTGCAAACAAGCCCAAATGTCTAACTCTGTTGTTCTGTGCATCTCCTGAAAAAGAGAAAGATAAACCTTTAGGACCTGAGCACTTGTCTGTCTGCATTTCTGGCAGACAGGATTTTACTATAAGTACACACTTCCATGTCTCCTTAATCCACCAAATTTTTAGTGCACACAAATCTAAGCCCTTCCTCAAGTGTATAGAGACTGAGCACACTCCACTCATACACATCTTAGTCAGTTCATGACCCGTGGTGCTGAGACAAGGGGAGATGACAGGCTCTTGTGCTGCAGGAAAATAGAGCAGAAAATCATGACTGGTTTTTTTTTGGGTGTACATCCCCCTCTAGAATTCCAGTCCCCAAAGGCTGGTACTCTTGTGCCAGGACATGTCCTCTCTGTGCCTGTATTTCTGAAAAAATAAAAACCAAAGTACTTATGCTCCTCATAGCCTTCCCCAGGCCAAAATCCCCTGCACCAGTCAGTACTTTGGGCAGATAGTGAGCTTTGCAGAGCACTCTTGTGTTGTCTCCTCCACTGCAGGGATTAAAACCCTCTAACCAACTGCAGGAAAATGGGGGAGGGAAGTTGACTGTCACACACAAATCAATGCTGTTCTCTGTTTTTGCTTTAGAAATGCAATTGCAGAGCAATCTCGAGCAGCAGGGAAGCACTCACTCCACTCCTCCTGAAGCCCATCTGTTAGAGCTTGCACCTCTTCATTTACATAGGCAAATGACAGCTAAGAGCATTAGAAGGGATATAAAACCTCCTGCTCCAGGGCCTCAGCCAGCCTCTAACTAGGAGGGTTAGGAAGAAATTTCCCTCTGGAAGACTATTCCAAACAGCAATACAGACTCTTTTCACACATTTCCCTGGAAGCAGGAGGGAGCAGCCAGTGTCAGGGACAGCACAGCCACTGAGATGGACTGGGGATGCTAACACAGGCTGCATTAACCCCCATGGGCTCCTTGAGCTCAGCAAGGGTATCTTGCCAGGGTTCTCCTCTAAGCCCACCACGCACTGGCTGTGCTACAAAAGTGGGCTTAGAAGTTTAGACAACATGGAGGAGGTTTAGGGCACACCATGCAGTCCCAAGGATGGTTTGGCAGAGGGGATGTTGGGGCTCTGCACCCTTTGAACCTGGAGGGAGGACACCAGGGGGTAAAGGCTCACCTTTCAGCACCATCTTTGCCCTCCTTCCCCATGGCACTGCTGTTCAAAGTGGAGTCTTTGGAGTGGCTGTCTTTGCCAGGGGGAGATTCCTGCCAAGAGAAAGGAGTTTTTCATCATTACACGGGATCCTTGAGCCCAGCCAGCCTTGCATTTACAGTCTGCCTGCCTCTAAATGGCCCTTTACTGTAAATTCCTACAGAGCAGTTAAAGACTGATGCAAGTTAATGCCAAATGCCAGGAAAACACAGAAGTTAATCAGACAGGAAATTTGGGACCATCTCTGGAGACTAGTGTAATTAGTACTGTTTGCTTTTAACATTGTGAAATGATGCTGAAAGTTACAACACAAGTCAGCTGTTGTCTTGGATTTTAACCCTCTCATGACCTTTTATTTTTCCTCCAGCCCTTCCTGTTGAAATACACTTTGCCTCCTGCTTTAATCCAAACAGACACAATCAGCTCTAAGCTGTCCAGTTTCAGTTCCCCTCCTGATCACAGCCCCCCTGCCTCAGGGGGTGGATGCTCACTGCTTCCTACCTCCCTTCTCTCCCATCAGAAGAGGTTTTGCAATGATGCAACATTTCCACTCCACGAGCCAGGGCTGTGGAAATGAGGCTAATGCAAAAAAGCAGAACCAGCTGAACCCGCAGCACGGAACAGCAGGTAGAGAGCTCAGAGCAAAGATACAGCATTTTAAATTAGCCATTTATTAAGGAGACAAATAGCCATGAACTGCAAATGGGAATATTAATCCAACAGTGTCGGAGTTCAGAATTATTTAACATCATGCAGAGTGAAGCTTGGAAAATGCAACCTAGTGAATAGGCAGGACTGAAACCACCTCCATGCTATCCACTCAGCATGGAAACACCCTGCTGAGCCTGGGTTTCTTGGTGTCTGCAGGATTTTCCCAGACTCTATCTGTGAAGCCCTTTGCTTCAAAGTTGAGAACCTGCTCACAGCTGCCCAAAAGGATGGGCCTGCCCAGATGTGTCTCCTGAGGGGAAGTGATGGGAGCACTATCTCTTGGCGTATTTAACACCACCATGGATAAAGGTCTTGGAGACATCCTGCAGGAGATGTGCCTTCCAAGAGGAGGGCAGGCAAAAGGATCATCACGGATTTCTGCCAGTTTCCTATGACCCAACAGGAAGATGGGACCTCCCTGGAATGGTAAACGCCCTGGCTCCTCTAGGAAATATCTGATACAAGGCTTGAGTAAAAGAAGAAACAGCGTGTGAGTAAAATGCTAAATCAGTCATTTACTTTGCAACCAAACAGTGAAGGAAAAAATAAGTATTTAGTGCAGAAGGCTTTCTGTATTAAAATAGGGAAGGCAAAGCAGTTACAAGAAAAGATGTGGCCCCAGGATGGCTCAGGGTGCAGTTCTCTGGAAGGGAACTTCACGCAAGCAGCTCCAAACAGCCAGCGAAGCGCAAAGGAAACAGCGCGGCAAGAGAAGCCATCCCTGACTCCTGCCAGGGCTCAGCGTGACCCCAAAGGCATCTCCTGCACCAAGAGGGCCCCTAAACCTGCAGCCAGGAGTGGGCGAGCAGAGGGATGGCTGGGGAGCTGGGGAACAGGACGGACAGGGAGCTGCAGGGTGTGCAGGAGAGGCCGGTGCCAAGCGCGCGAGCCCCGGCGTGACCTCGGCATGCACCAGGCAGCCCCTCCCGGGGCCGGCCTCTCCAGGCTGTTACTTACTCCTTCAGAGCCTGGGAGTTCCCCGTTGCTCTGGCCAGAGGAATACAGATTGACATATTCACCCTCACCAGCCTCCTCACTGGCGTTTTCACTCTGAGGGAGACAGGATGAAAGGAGATACGTGATGGTGCCCCCCACCAGCACTTTGTGGCAGAGAGAACTGGGAGCAGAACTGCCCGCGGCAGCTGCTGTCACCTCCTTCTGTCTCTGTGGCCAACACTGGCCACCGAGGCTGCACCATCCTAGGGGTGATTATTTCTGGCTCTGGAGGACTATCCTGAAGGCCCTGGGCAGCAGCAGGCACTGCTTTGCAAGAGCTGTGGACTCCAGGTGAGACTGCCAAGGTGCAGCGGGCGGATTTCAAGGTGCTGGAAGCAGAATGTTCAGAGCTGGACACAGAGCTCCTGTCCTACCCAGGGCACTCCTGCTGAGTGCAGACCAGCCCTCAGCCCCACGGGCATCAAAAGTGTCCCCCAAACTAGGCTACAAGCATGGACTAGACCCATCACGCCAGAATAAACCAAACTCGAGGCCTTCTGGGATATAACAGTGCAAGGAAGATGCAAAGCAAGGTCATGTCCAAAGCGTGAAAAGCTGCACATTTACTCTGTAATCAGTGACCCTCTTCCAAACTTGGCAGAGAGGCAGCACTAGCGTGCCCTGTGCTGACAGCTCTAATCCCATCAACTCTTGGCTTCGCAGCAGACGAAAGAGGAACTGTCTTGAAAATGAGGTGTTCAAAAAAGTATCTGTAATGGACAGACCTGCTCAGTGATGTGCAAAGTGATCTGGGACCTCAACTAGCAGAGTAGGAACAGTGTTAGCCTCACTTCACCACCATGTGACAACCTGCCACCAAGCACACAGCTGGGGCTGATAGGAACTGGGAAGAGCAGGGACCTGGAGAGAACAATCGGTTTTATGCACAGGAGAGACAGAGCTGGACTGTACCCACTGCTCCTGGTGACTCAGGAGGGAGCAGGTGGCAACTGCAGGATGTGAACTGCTGCTAGAAGCATGCATTTAGTAACTACCAACCTCACAAAACACTCCTTTACCTCCCTCAGCTTTATCTTACAATTGCAGGAAGCTACAGCCAACTCTCCCCATCACCAGCATTTGACATTTTGTGTTTCCTACATACGTGTAACATTTCCTAAAACCTGCTGAGGTTGTCCATTTTTTTCTAGCCATTTTTATATGAAATTTCCTCTCTGCAATTCACACACATTTGGAAACCAGACTAGAGCACAATTTAGCATGTATTAATACAAGAGACATTTTCTTGAAAAGAAAACCCCAACAAATAAAGGCAGCCTTGCGTTAAGGCGCATTATCATCTCTTTGGAAAGTCTCACCGAAGGCGTCTGGAGAGAATCAGTGAAAGAGGTTTCAGAAGGAAGGCAGACAGGAGCATTCCCGTTAAAGCTGCTCTCCTGAGAAGAGGAGTTTGGCACATCCACAGTGCTGGGTGACTGGCTGGCTGCAGCGGGCACCGCTAGGTCGGGGCTCTGGGACAGATGGACGGGCGGAAAAGGCGGAGTGGAGCAGGAGGAGGAGGTAGAAGAGAGGAAAGGAGGTATGGAGACTTGGTTGTGAGGCACAAAGTCCTGGGAGTAGGACCTAAACACAGATTTGTACTGCAGGATGCAGAGACACAACACGAAAACAAGGAAGATGGGGAAAGGAAAGAGACAGACAAAAGAAAAAGTAGTTAGATTGGCAGCAGCATAGCAGTGACAGCACAAGGCATTTCTAACACAGGCAGCACTATTTTACCATTCACACGCTAGAGCAGGAACTGCTACCTGGGATACATCAGCCAGGCTTTTCCTGGAGAGGCGTGTTCTTGCACCAACAGCAGCCTGGTGTGACATGCAGGTATCCAGCCTTTGCTAGGCAGGGGAGAAACTGGACAGCTCAGAACTGCTAATGCAGTGACTCTGAAAATCACCTGAGTGGAGGAAAAGATGTGAAGGCACACAGAACGCACAACTCTGAGCATGCTGGAAGTATCTACATAGAGAAAACCACTTCAAGTGCTTATTGCTTTTCTGGGATTTTCCACAGGATCCAAATTTAAGATGCTTTTTGCTCCAGCCCTGTAATTTAACAGCTACTGTGTCAAGTCTGTTCCAGAACACACAGCTTCCAGGGAGGAGTGGCTGGATACTGCCTTCAAAGTTACACTGAAGGATAAAGGAGATTATGCTGCTACTCCTTCCCATTCGTGAAAAACAGGGAGCAAAAATGGTAATTGCCCTCCGGAGTGATGAATTCCTTATCAAACCAATCCTTTAATGCAGTGCCTTGAAGAGTCAGCTGAAGAGATGAAAAGAGATCATCTGCGTAAAGCTTTATTTCACTATCTCTCCTAATCATCAGATTACTGTTCAGATAATATTAAACAGGGTGCAGTGGGAATATATTGTGCCAAGAAAAACAAGAGCAACCCTCTGTCTTTTAACATCTGGTGCTAGTAAGATTTGCCATCAGGGTAAGTCCAAAACAAAGCTGACTACCATTAAAAAAAAAAAGACAATAATGCTAAATCTCCTGGAGAGGAGTTTATTTTAAAACTTGCAAAGCTGGTCATAGTCAAATGGACTGAAAGAAGAATCACATCATCCAAAAAACCCCAGGCTGGAACGCAGTTGTGGCGCTGCTCTGTTGAGGGATCTGCTGCAGAAGGACGGCGCAGTACAGAGCTCTCAAGAAGCACTGACACAACTTACTCAAACCAGGCTGAAAAGTGACACCACTGTGATGTAAAAAGAAAGGGAATCAAAGGGAGGAATTGGAGAATTCAGGCTACATTTTCTCAGGAGAGTTGAGCAGTTAAGAAAAAGCAAAGCTTAGTCCATCACCTGAGCCCCAGCAGCAGCACCCAGCTCAGCAGTGGTATTTTTGTTTCTACCCAGGAAAGATGTGGGCTTAAAAATCTAAACTGAAAACAGCCTCAGGCCAGAAGCCTGGTCCAAAAAGCTTTTCCACTACAAAGGAAAGGAAATGTAAAGGTCAATGACTAGACTTTACCTTCCACCACCTTAATCCTTGAGTGCCTGTGCCTTGTGCCTTTCGTGGAGTCCAGCAGTGCTCCGGGTGTATTCTCAGGGCCCAAAACAAATTGCAGGCCATAATACAGAGGAGGGGAGGGGGATGCTTTGGAAAGAGAGCTTAAAGGACTACTGAAAAATAATTAAAATGCAAATCCCTACCATGTGCCTGTGGCTAAAAGGAGACTGGCTCTAGGACAGGCTCCTCTCTCTTCCTGCCCGTCTCTTTCCGGATGAGCAGCGCTGGCTCCAGGGACACTGTCAGCTTTTGGAGCTGCCTCAGTAACAATGACAAGTCTAATCTCTGTATTTACTTTCTGCCTGGATAAATGCTCTACATTTATTCATTTTCACTTGCATGGCACAAACCACTAAATCCCTCGTAAGACGCCAGGCTCATGACATCATCTTGGCTCAGCAGATTCATTATGCCTGCCTGGTATTTCATGATCTCACTGGTGCTAATACTCCAATGATCGCCCCAAGTCCCAGCCTAGACCCCAAAACACTGCTCAACAGCTCAAGAAAGCACTCAAAAAACTGCTGTGCTGCTAACAAGATCCTTTGCTCCTGTAGAGGAAATAATTAGCTCCAGCAGAAGCTCCGTGCCAGCTCCCCCATTGCTGGACTTCCTGCACCCACATGACACGGGCGGCACACGCTGTCCTTCACTTTGTAGTTGATGGACATCTTCCACCCAGGAGGTCCAGGGGGTTTTGTCCCTGACCTGCTGAACCCAGAGGAAAAGCCAGGCTTTTGCAAAGCAGCAGTGGAGCTCACGCAGGGCAGGAGTGAAAGGAAGTGACTGTCCTCAGCCAAGTCACTCTGGGACAAGCGGAGCCCTGCGTGAGGTGCTGGCAGGGTTAGCTCAGGGCAGACTCTGCTTCCCTGCCTGCAGCCTGGACCAGCAGCTCAGGGAGATGAGTTACTGCTCCTGGGGCAGGAACATTTGCACAGCTCCTGCCTCGAGGAGTTTCACACACATTAATCCTAATTTGAAGGCAATTTAGACCTAAATATAACATAACACTGAAGAAATGTTAGAAGTTTGAATGTAGATAAGTCAGTATTGACAGTCACTGTACATTCCTCTCTCCCTGGTCTCATGATACACCTTCAGAACAACTTCTTGGCAAGAGATATGTTGAAAATGCCAGTTTAAGGCCCAGGTACCCATGAAAATGCATTAATCTTCATTATGTGATCCGTGAACAATCATTTAAGGATGCAGACAGGCTCTCAGCATGCTGTTAACAAAGGGAACAGTGCAGAGAAGCCTTTGGTGTGCTGGCATTAATTAGTCAGCCTGCTCTCAACTTCCAATCTTGTTGTTAAGTTGCATCTTGTAGAAAGGGAGCCAGGGAGCCCCCTCCTTCCTCCGGAGCCTGCAAGCAGCTCTGGAATTCCAGTTATGCAGCCATGCTGGGACAGGAGCCAAGAGTGAAGCATACTTTTCAAAGGGAAAAAAACCCACCCTGCAGTGGAGATGATGTCCATATGGCACCCATTCCTCTGCTCCCCAGCCTGACCCAGCCCAGCCAGCAGCTGCCCTGGGAATTGCAGCAATGGCTTCCATGGGATCTGGGTGTTGTCCACCTCCTGGAAGCTTTGTCATCCTCTAAAATAAATACTTTTTTGGGGAGGGGACAGTCCATTCAACACAACTGTCACAAGGAAACAAGCCATCTTTTAGTGCTTCCCCCAAGAGGCAACAGTTTATCTTGGAAATAAATCAGTGCTTGTTTTAATCAGCACCTCAGAGGTTTCCTGCAGGGTCAGTCAGGCCTCGGTTATGGCTCCACGGACACAACCTCCTACTCCATGGCTTTGCTTTAAGTGAAATATTTCCAAATCATTTCTGGGAAAGCTACAAAAGAGGGTGCAACAAGAATCTATGGGAAAGGATGCTCTCCTGTGTCCAAACTCTGGCCACACTGCCAGCTCCCACCACAGGACCAGAAGAGGGGCTCCCAGCACGAATGACCAGGACCTGTGACAGCAAACGGCCAAGGCAGGGAGAAGAGACAGCTCCCTCTCCTCTCACCAGTGCAGTGGTTTTTAAAAAGACCTCTCTGCCACTTGGGAAGTGCTTGCACAAAGGCAGCTTTGAGCTGGGAGCATCTTGTCTCCTGGGAGCAGCAGGAAGCCGACGTGCCTGGCCCTGAACATTTACCACACACCGTGACACACAGAGGTCTCCCAGAGACAGCATCTTTCAACCTTTTCAATTTGCTGCCTTTGATTTTTTGCAACGGTGAATATTTCAGAACAGCTTTCCATCATTAGAAGCCTTGTTCCAGGATGTCCCAAAGGTCAGTGACATTCTGGCTGTTTATTTGGATTAGATGGCAGGAGATAAGCACTTTTTTCTATTAAAACTTATTTCAGGAGAGATGCTTTCTCACACTCACTAGGCATGGCTGACCACAGCTAACAGGGAGACAGGGGTATATATGCAGAGAGTCAGTGGTTGCAAGTTACAGCAGCCTCCAGCCCAAATCCAAAGTTGAATTCAATTATATGGCTGACAGAGCATCTGCAGCATCAGCAGACACAGTCTTTACCTTTTAAGCACAGTCTTCTCAGTTACCCTATGGACTTCTGCCAAATTAATCTGCCATCCTGCCAGACACTCCCAGATCAGGCAGAGCATCAGACTCCCAAAGTATGAAGCTATCAGAGGAAATGATCAATCTTTTAGATCTCCTCTGCTAATGCTATTAAGGGAACTATGTGGGCAACGTGCCAGTACTGGATGCCCAAATTGTAACAGTACAGAATTATGTTCACAAAATACTGGGTGTTGCAAAGTCATTAGACCCCAAGAATATAATTGCACAGACAACTATTTGAAAAGACTTCCTATCTCATAACACAATGCTGGGCTTCCAGGTACTTTTGCTAATGAGGAAGGAAATGCTCCAGCAATGAATGGCTGGAAACACAAGCTGCCAACAGAATGGCTTCAAGCACTGCCACAGGAAAGGCAGCAACTCCTCAGGCTGGAATGTTTCTCAGCAAGGCCTCTGACCTGGCTGCAGAGCTGACCTCCCTGGTTTTAACTGATGGTTAGCACAGTATAGGGATGGATGGGGATTCTTGTGTCTCCTGGCTTCTGCACCAGAAAACACAAAATCCAAACTTTTCCTTGTGGAGGAGAGATTCCTGCACATCTTTGCAACAAAACAAATAAGGGGGCAGCAGGGGAAGAAAACATTTGTAAGATTTATTAACTATGCTGTCATGCATCCCTCTTTGAAAAATATCAGAATTCAATTCAGTAGCACCTACAGCATCAACTCTTCAGCTTGTGGACAAAGCCCTCAGATCAAGATGGCAGATCTGGAAAAGAGAGTCTGGAGACCAAGACAAGACTCCTAAAAGATCAATCACACAAAAGACATGGGGTGTGTGGCCTATGAAGTCAACATGGGACTGGTCAGAAAGACCTACAGAGACCTGCAGTGTTCCAACTGCAAGGAAAATGTATAAACCCCCAGAGGAAGTGGTTTTCACCACCCCAGAGGATCAGTGATGCCAGCAGGCAACAGCACTGTTAATACCAGTGTCCAGGCCTGCCACGGGCAGTGGAAATGAACACAAACACAGAAGGAATGCTAAACAGGAAAGGCAAAACAATACCTAAGTCAGAGCAGCTGGTTAAAGGGATGCTAATCTTTTCAATCCCCCTTCCCTCTGCTCCAAATTAAGGAGCCAAAACCTTAGGACAGAAAGGAGCAAACACGTTATGACTTCCCAGCTGTGGTTTGACTGAGGCTCCCAGCATATGAATGAAAACAGCTCAGTCTCTGCTGAGGGCCAGAGCCTGGTGTCTGCTGCAGGCTGGAAGTGAGCTCCAGGAATGGGAACAAGGCAGGGAAAACGTGGGAAGCACATGGCTGTGTCATGCATGCCTTTAATCACTTATCTGACCCCCCTTTTCCTGAACATACGTTAGCACGCACACAAGAAAGAAGAACAGTTGCTGTGAATTTTCTGTGCACTTGCTCAATTTGCTCAAGAATGGTGAGAACAAGTGAGAACAGAAGTGCTGAACTGGAGCTTTCATAAGGAAATCACTTGCGCCTTCTGCTGGAATCTGACAGCCAATTGGTTAATGGTAAATTAGTGGAAATGTTCCTTAATTAAAAAGAAAACATAAAAGAAAACCCAACATTTTGAGAAAGGCAACTTATTTCTCCACAGTGAAGGATGCAGCCAAATTTCCACTAATGACATGTACATGCCTTGGAGATACAACTGTTCCTTGTTTCAGCAAGGAAAAGCTTCCACAAGACTTTCTGCAGCCCTTGGTGGAAAATGTGTGGATGGGCAGCAGTGGAGCTCATCACTGGATATTTCCTCTACCAGGGCAGAGTTCTCCAGCTGCCAGGAAGTAACGAGATTTCAAGATCTGATTATTCCTGCTGCTCGGATACCTGCCCACCCATTTCCAGGCAAACAGCACAAGGATTGATTAAACCAAGGGACAGCAGCTCTGTGCTCACAAGAAGGGAGGGAGTTGATTAGCTGGAGAGAAACTACTGCCAACCATACCCAAGGACAATGCCTTCTTGTTGCAAACCTCCTTCCCCACTGCTTAGAACTTTCAAAAGAGGTGGGAATCCCTTGAATGATTCTTGACAGTACAATCCAGTTGTCCCCCCAGTGTGGGATTTCACAGCTCAGCTGTCCATGGGATGGGGAACATGATGCAGTTCCTTAAAACACCAGCCCACACTACCAACACAACCCCTGCTGGCACAGAGGCCAGACACGAGTCAGACTGGGATAAAAACCAGCTCAACTTGCCAAACCTATGAGGTCTGATGCAGTTGCTCAAGATCTGCCTCTATCCAGTAAAAGCTATTACCTCTGACACAATTTCCTGCAAAGGAGGGAAAAGCACAATTAGTGGGCTGACAGACCAGCAGTGGCAGCTGGGCTGCAACAGCCCCTGCAGTGCTGATTGGAGAGAAAGGAGTCAGGGCTCTAGAAAAACTCATCCATTAAAAACTAAAAGATGCTCTGAACAACTTCACCTCTTTTCTGCTGTCTGAAAACAGTCTTGTTAAGCCATGTAAATCAGGAGTAAGGCACTAATCCTTCACTTGGAGCACAGAGCTAAGGGGATAACAAGCAGAACGTGGTGCAGGCTTGGCCTCCCTGCTGCTGGCATGTGAACAGATGGGGACAGGGACAGGTCCTCCCTGGGAGTGACTCCTGTGGCCTCCCTAGCCAGTCTCCAGGGAAGGAAAAGAAGCACAGGGCACTTTCTGGAAACTGGCTACACTTGCAGGGGCTTGCTGACACTGGGTCAGTGGACAGCCATCGAGTTTAGCAGCTCGGACTTCTTAGTATTGATCCAAGGAGGTTTTTGCTTCCTGTGCAGAATGAATAACAATTTATGTAGGAGACATCTCCTAATTTTAGGAGATCTGAGTACCCAGATACTCTGGGTACACATCTCTGTGTACCCAGATAGCACTACTGCTATCTGGGTACACAAGAGGCCAAGTGCCCAGCTGGCAGTGTCTGAAAGGTGTGCTCTCCCTGGCACTGACTCCCTCACCATGTCTGGTGGCAGCTAATGCTGATTTTTGCCAGGTTTATTGTTCACCAGAGCTCACTTGAGTGGCCTTTCTCTAGGGAGAGAGGAGAAATGAAGACAAGAGAACATGAGGAGCAGAGCAGCATGCTGAAGTGCTACTGGTGCAGCTCGTGGCATCCCTTGAGTGAAGCCTCACAGAACAGACTGCAGGAGGGGCTCTGCTCCTTCCAGTGCTGATGGAGGGTGCCACCCTGGGAGGGACCCAAACCCCCACAGCTGTTTCACATCTCTGTCTTATTAGGGATAGGAGAAATGGGATAAATTGTGGTTATTATATGGGTCAGCTATGATGCATGTAAGGGCATTGGTGTTCTGCAGCTCAAAGAGACACTTTCATAGTGAAAATCTCATTTTTGGCTGTGAAAAAATAGACCAGATAGAGTAATGAGAAACTATTAAATTATCCTAATTTAAAGGCATTAATGGAAAAATCAGCACTTTTAATTCAGCTTATTTCCTTTGTGCATTTGACAGTGCACTGTCTCATTGTTCTCATTGTTCCTCATGCTCCAGCCATTTATTTGACCCCTCACCAAATCCTTGCAAAAATGAGTAAGGATTTTTTAATGAAGTTTTAACATCTCTTAAAATAATATATTCACAGTAATGTAGTCCAAAGCAATATGAGAATGGGTCAGAGCAATTTAATAGGTAGTAACCATTTAATCCAACAAGGACACTTTTTTAAATCAAAGTGCCCACGTATTTTTAGAACATTATAGAATCATATTTATAGCCTCTCAATTAAATCAAAAATAGTCAAGTACTTTTATCTAGTCCTACAGTTTCATGTTTTGCTTGCAAGGACCACTACCAAGTAAGAGAGCTGTACAATTCAGGACTTTTCCTTCAAATTTTAGAACTGTTTACCAAAAATTTATGCAAACACTAACCTTGCCACCCTCAGCCTTTTCATCTGTGCAGCAAAGCTGTGATACTGCTCTCTCTCACACAAGTGGAAGCCAAAAGCTTTCATTCATGGCTTGTGAAGTAGCTCTACTTGTAAAGCACTTGAATACTTTCTTCTTCTTTGGACCAGTGATTATCACTAATTTTTAAAGAATGAGTAAGTGCTGAAATGGGAAGATAGCAGTGGCACAGTGGGAGGATACTGTTTTCAAACATTTAATATTAAACTAATTGAACACTTCGGAATCTTCTCAAGTCTAGTCTGATAATTTCTTCTCCAGAAGAATCCTAATTTACTAAACATCCAGGTCACTGTCAAAAAATAATGTATTCTCAGTTGTCATCACATGGCAATCAGAGCATAACCACATAGTTTTACATGAAAACGAGCCCCACACTGATGAGCTGGTGGAATCCCATGGTTGAGTTTAATTTCATTATATTAACACTCTGTTATTACTACCATTTAATTTAAGCAGCTGATCAGAGATTTAAGCAGTGCTCTAATACTATTTTCATTTAAATGATTTCCAGCTCCTCCTGCATTTTTTCTTCAGGCTGCTCACAAGTGCTGTAGGAGAGAAAACCCTGCTCATCCATCAGCAAATCATACAAGCAAACTGAGCTTGTTTGGGACCATGGAGACATGAAGTGAAGCAGACAGGCAAAAATGAGATGGAAGATCTAGTAGAGGCCATTTTCTAGAATAAAAAATTAAAGAGCTGCAGCCCCTGTTCCACATGTTTGACTAAATCCATGGATTTTGGGGACAGCATCTTGTTATTTCTCCCAAGGCCAGGCTCACACAGCAGCCTTTAATTGACTCATCCACATCACTGCCATTATGCAATGGGACAAAAAGACTTTGCAGCTCCAACGTGCAGCCTGGAGCACACACAGGAGCGTGCCTGGGCAAACAGCTCTCCTTCCTCAGTCCCCTGCCACAAATATCAACAATATAAAGAAAGCTACACCTCCCCTGCCTTTACCTGGTGAGATTTACACTGGGTGAGATTTACACTTGGTGAGAGTTAGACTTGGTGAGAGTTACACTTGGTGAGAGTTACACTGGGTGGGAGTTACACTGGGTGAGAGTTACACTGGGTGAGAGTTACACTGGGTGAGAGTTACACTGGGTGAGAGTTACACTGGGTGAGAGTTACACACCGTTTCTCCCACCTGGCTGGTGAGTACAGGAGTTCAAATGCCCCCAGAGGAACCTGCACCTTCAGCTGAGGGGGCAAGCACAGATTTTGCACACAAGTGATCAGCAGTAAGACAATACCCACGTGTTGCAGAGTGCAGAGAACTCACCGAGTGCACAGGAAAGGAGCTGTGCCGGCTGAGAAAGGAGTTAGAGACTGACATAGTGAGGCCCTGAGTGGCACCGCAGTCCTCGGGGGTGAAGGGCACTTTAGGTTGCTGGACACAGTAGGAGACAGAAGAGAAAGAAGAGGCAGCATAGGAGGCCTGCTGAGGAGGGGGAGAAAGCAGGAGACACAAGACACAGAGAAAGAAAGCACAGAAAAGGCGATGAATAAAGGGCAAGAAATGCTAACTGTAAAACAATGCATATAATGGCTGGCTAAACAAACAGCTATTCATACAGTTCATCAGAGCCAGACACACCAATATGCCTTTCTTGAGCTCAAGAGGCACGGCAAAAATCACAATTCAAATCTTCTTTGTTTCACAAATCCCTTAAAAAAAGAACTCCCGCCTCCCCCTCCCTGCTCACCCGTGGACAGCTGCTGCTGGCACAGACAAGCTGCTCCTCGCTGCCCTTTTGTCCCCTCGCCGTGGGGACACACACCCAAAGGAGGAACTGGCTCTAAGCACACAATTCTTGCACGTTACTATTTTTTTCTGGCAACCTGCAGATTGGGAACATGGCCATTCCAGTGTGAGCTGTGGATCCTCACTGGTACTGCTGTGAGACTGGGTGACAGTGACATCCTGCCATTTCTCTGTCCAGTCCAAGAGAATAATCATTTGCACAGGAGGCAGCTATTATACCATAAGTGACAAATCCTGGCAAGAAATTTCTCCTGAATTCCCCTATGGTAAGGAGACTGAGGGAGGATAAGGTATATTCAGGCTTTCTCAGACTTGGTGAATAAAACATACCATTTTAACATATAATCTTATTTTTGATTAAGATCTGAAGCTGATAAAAAAGGACTTCCTCATTATTATATTATAGAAGAGTCCATCCAGCAAAACTTGCTGCTGCTAGAGCAGCTGATGCCCATTTGATTTGCCAAATAAAAAACTAGTAGAAGCAGAGGAACAAGAGTCTGGTGGCTTTTAAAGGGACTGTTGAATAAGCCATCAACTGCTTGCACCTCTTTCCCAACAGAGGGATGAAGAGTGGGAGGCTGCACTTGAAGAAACCTTTGCTTCAGGGGAACTGCAAGCAACACCTTGATGGTATCAGCCTGTAAAATGACAAGAATGGCCAGCAGGCAAAGCAGTGACATCTTGGCTGTGCAGACAGTGATTAAAGGGAAGCAAAGAAATGCTTTGCTTCAGCCAACAAATTCAGGACAGGAGTAGAATTTCCCTTCTGCACAATGGCTGCAGTAAATCTGTGCTTTGCTAACTCTGATCATGACTGTGCAGCCTAAGTCACCTCTAGAAACATCCCTGAAGTGCAGCCTCCTCCAGGAGGGGAAGGGACTGCATGGAACAAGTGACAGTGCAAGGGTCACACTGATGGGGACCACAGACCCTGGAGAACGGCCTGATCCTCCAGAGGTGAGTCCTGTAGACTCCTTAGTATCCCTGCAAAGCAAATGGAACTCCAGCATTTAAGGTCTTGTCCCCACAAATAATTAATGCATTATACTCAGTTCAGCTTAGCCAAAAATGTCACTTTATCTTTTTAGGACTCCTAACTTCCATCACAGGAATGTAGTCATGCAAATCTCAAAATTAGAGTTAAAAAGTAACACTCTGGGCAAACTTTAGCACATGCAACATGAAGAAATATTGCAATAGTCACCCTCACAATGGTAAGGCCATGGCTCTGTTCCCACATTTCCTCCCATTTTGTTAATGCCATGGCAAATTTAAGTGAGCTACATCAGAACAAAATAATTTTTTAAAAACAAAACAAATAACATAATTAATATAAACAAAATACCATAGGTTGGAGTTGGGAAAAAAAAAGAGAGAAAAGAAATGAAAGGAAAACCCTTAAAAGGAAACGGGACAAAATCCCACCCTCCACTGAGGTCGGAAACAAAACTGCTGCTGCCATCAGTGAGGTCAGGATTTCATCCCCCACATGGAAAATGGCCCTTTCTGTGCTGTTAAATCCACCACCCACACACATGTGGATGTGGAAACAGCCTGGGGGGCCAGCAGAACACTGAGAAACAGGTAAAATCCTCACTCACACAAGGGGAGTAACGTGAAGGAAACATGCAGGAGTGCAGGAGTGGCTATACCAAAGTTCTGTGCATAATAACATAGCAGCAGTTATTCTGTTTAAACAGTTATTATTAGTGGCATCTCTGACAACAGTTTCAAAACAGCAGTGGGAACAACAGTGCAGCAATCTCTTGAAAATAGTGTTGCTCAGTGTGTCAAAATCTTCCAAGCAGTTGTCGTTACACAAGCCTGGCAAAGATTCAGCCCTGCCATGTGGAAGACAAACGTTTCATTTTTGGGGCATTTTAGGACTTTCAAAGCTTTTAGGAAATGGTCTGAACGTGGGGTTGGAAAGCAGCAAAAATGTACAAGATGCAAAATACCTAAAACCACGTTCACAAGCTGCCAAGGAGCACGATGTGGTAACAACCAGGGAGACATCTCCCACCACCTCTGCCTGTCAGAAGCAGGAGCAGGGAGAGCAGAGCTGTTGCTGAGCCTGGTGGCCCTGCCAGGTGTCCCTGAGGTGTCACTCACCAGCTGCCGCTGCTTGGGTGGGAGAGCAGGAGGAGGTGCCAGATCTTGAGAGGAGTCTAAGCTGATAAAGGAGTCGTTGATCCCATAGACTTCCCTGAGGTACATGTTCTTCTTCTGGTAGATGTGCTCGTTCTGAGGGGTCTGGTAGAACATGGACGGCTGTGGCTCTGAGTAGTCTTCTACAAACTGCATGTAGGCCATCACTGCAAGGCAAAGAGAGGTGACACTCACTGTCCTGCTCTACAAAACCCAGCTGAGGGTCAGCAGGCAGCTGCTTGTCCTCAGAAGGGCACCCACAGGTGCCATCCACCTTGCAAATCCCAATATCCATCCTGCGAGCCAGCACACAACAAACACCATCCTGCCACAAACACAGCTGATAATCCTCTGCAACCACTGTCTCCAAACAGCAACTTGAGAAGTCTCATTCACTGATGCTTAGCCCAAATCCTCATAATCCACGGCAATTCTGAGAATATTCCCCAACAGCTAATGTCCAAAGTCACAAAAAACCACCCAGAATAGCATCAGTCTGATTTTTAGGAGTGCAACAATGCAACCTGGACAATAAATCTGTAATAACTCTTGTGCCTACAGTAAGGCTCATATCTGCAGTCAGCAAGATTTCTAGAACCAGGAGTGCTTCTCCATTCTAGCAAGCTGATAAAACTGTTATCAGAGAACACCTACCTGTGAGACTGGGTATGCCTCTCCCTCAGCTCTTTAAATGTCACTGCCAATCCTGGTACAAAATACTTATAAAATACTTACTCCTGAAAGTGCCACTGACCACGTGTTCCTACCTCCTTAGCTCAAATCCAACACCCTTTGCTCCCATCCCTATTTAAAGCAACTTACCATCTCCAGTTTTCAAATTCAATTGATTCACAAGCTTTCGTGAGATGTGGCTCAATAGAAATGTTAAATGGGATCAAACCTTGTCTAGAGGACCTTTCCATCTGTACAACATTCCTTCCAAAACCTATAAAAAACGCCCACACAGGTGAGCCCAGGCAGCTTTGACAGATGATTAGTTACTGCTGCAATATTTTAGTGTTGGAGGGGGAGGATGACACCCAATGCCATAGAAGAACCACTACAAACCCACCCCCATTATTAAGGATCAGAAGTGTAATAAATAATGTAAAACAAAAAAAACACCCCTTTCTGTACACCTGAGAGCAGGAGAAACAGATGTATTTCAGTGTCATGGGAAGGACTAACCAAGGCCTTCTTGTAAACATGCTGTCATGCACAAGGCACTGTGATCATCCCTCCCTTCCTCCTGATAAACAAGCAGTTGTCACTTTTTGTAAATCTGGTCATTTGGTGGCAATTATTCATCTTCTGCTGGCATTTCAGTTGTACAGCTGAAAGGAGTGGATGACTTCAGTGAAAGCCATAAACACAACGAGCACAATGCAGGGTTTGCACATCATGAAGTTGGTTCCCACACTGGCTACAAGGCAAAGTCCTCTGTTCACCTGCCAAGGCAGACCCCTGGGCCAGCCTTTAAACAGGATACAGCCCTGCAAATGTGTCAGCAGGAAGGAGTTGCTTTGCACCTGTCTTGGGCACCTTTTTTCAGATTTCCTCTAATATTTTAAACTCCATTTAGAAACGGAGCTAACACAGCTGCCCTTCCCCAAAAGAATTATAACCCTCTTCCAAAAAATAGAATAAAGAAAAAAAAAAAGAAATAATGAAAAAAAGCAGGTCGAGGCAATGGGAGCACAGGAAATGGAGCTGATGGATTTCAATCCTGACCGGTAACACCTGCTGTCCCCATCCTGTGACCCCACAGTGCTGCCAGTGAACAACCTGTTCACGTCCTGCAGTACAGCCAGTCCTGCACAGCTCTGCCAAAGCTGCTGGAATTCTGACCTCCAGCTCTCCCTGCCACCTGAGGCTTGCTCCTCTTCCTCCTTCAGAGTCCCTGCTCCTTCCAGAAGAACCTCACAGTGAAAAGAAGCATGTTCTGGAATACTGTCTTATTTGGAATCATGGTGAAGGTGTAGGAAATACAGAATTACTAAAATACTCTTTTCAAGTATCAGTGATCCAGTTGGCTAAGGTGCTCCTGTGCCCTGGAAAATGCCCTGGTATCATACAACAACTTCAGGGGACAAGATCTAAAGTAGGCTTATGAAAAATATTTCTCTAGTAGCAAAATTGAACTAAGGATCAGGAGTCCTTGCAGAAGTACAGAGGACAAGAGCTTGAGGGAAAGACCACATTCTGAGAGCTCATCAACTGAGCAGGACAAAAGCCAAGAAGGCAGGCCTGGCAGTGCTGGCACAATGCAGCAGACACTGCTGAATCCAGATCAAGCCTTCATGTTGAGTCACCTACACAAGCAGTGCTTCACTGAACACCCAGATCTGCAGACACCACTGGGGATCGATAGCTGTGAGCTCCTGGAACAGCACCAAACACTGCAGTGACACCACAGCTCAGAAGTGTTGGTGAAAAGGGCATCACATCAGACACTTGTGTAAAATTAAATCACTGCAACTCAGGGCAGTGAGCCTGAATGCTGTCAGGAGCCTTAACTCAATCTGCAAGGGAATAATGAAGAGCTCTTTTATCTCAGCTCTTTATGGGGCTAATGCATCCCATTGTCATGGCAGCTCCCCTGCCTGGCTTGTTACAACTAGTCCTGGGCAGGTGAGCACGTCTCTGCCTCTACTTTGTCATCTTTGTTTTTAGGCAAAGTGAAAAACAGTTGGGATGGTGAAATACAAACCTGGCACTGCAGAGTGCAAATCAAAACAGTCATCATTAAAATCCTGCCAATCTTGAACAGGAGAGTAAGAGAGCAAGAGCACTCCCATGACTCCTGTTTGCGAAGGGTCTTCTCTTCCCCCTCCACTGTAGTTTTTAACAAGGCAGAAATTTAAAAGCAGATGGGAAATTACATCAGCAGCTCAGCTCAGGCTGCACGCCCTGCAGCAACTGTGCAGAGGGAGGGATGGGGGCTGCAACTCCCCAGTGAGCAGCTGGGGTGGAGTGACAGTCTCAAGGCAGCACCCCAGGAGAGAAGGGAGGCGTGAGAGAGAAACCTCTCCCACCACATGCCCAGTTTATGTCAGTTCTTAACCCAGACAGAAAATATGTGAAATTAAAAAAAACATGAAATCTCAGACTGAGGCTAGAGCACCTTCCCAGCAATCTGCTTGCAGTGCCTTGGCTGTCATTTCTGAAGGAGCTAAAGCTGCTCAGGGATTTCCAGCACACACCAGTTCTGCCCATATGGCAGAAGTCACAGGTACTGCTCTCCAAGGAGCCAGCTCTCCTGGAGCCTGCTCTCCTCATCTGCAGGAGAGGACCAGTGGTTGTTGGAGTCCAAAGGGGTTATTAGGAGATGATCAGCACTAAGACACACCTGCAATAAGGTGAAGCACACCAGCTTTCCCCTGGAGGGCTCCCGACCCTGGCGCTGTTGGCAGCTGGGCCCTGAACAGGCATAACAAATTTGTGTGCATGGGCAAGAGCCAAAATAACAGACATTCTTAAGCTATACCACACAACAACTCACTGGAGAAGTCAAGGTCAATGAGGCAGTCGTTGCTGTCACCTCTGGGAGGAGAGCTGCTCCTCACAGAGCTGGCATTATCCACTGGCTAAGCCCAGCCTGCCTTCAGCGTGGTTCCTGCAGTTAAATACCAGCTGCTCACTGGGCACCAGGCTGTGTTTTGTTCCCACTGACAGGGAGGGAAACATGAATAAGTGCCTCACCAGTAGTTTCCAAGCTGTTTGGGGAAAGGATCTTGTTATTTCTGACTCTGGGCTCTTAATGGCAAAAGCTGTTCCGTGTCTGTGTCTTGTTCAGCAGGAGCTCGATGCTGGTGCTCAAGCAGAAGTCTGGAGTAATTTGCCCTTAGCACAGTAACATGTGCTCTTACAGCACAGTAAAATAACCATAACTCATGCCAGACTAAAAGCCCCATCACTCCTCTGTGTAAATTATACAGAAGTCAACTCTTGGAGGTCCCTCTGAGCAGAGCTCACAGCAATACACAAGGTTAACTCAAGCAGTTCTTCTGTGTATTACCAATAAAGACCATCAGTGTCTCTGCTGCAACACTTACTGCCAGCTACCAAAAAATGACCCACAACAAAGGCACTACAACCAAGTCCCATCTGTGTGAGCTCTGGATCTTTTTAACAAATCCATGCATCTCCTCCACATCCCAGGAGCTTGTTGAGGTTGTGGAAGCAGCCCTGTGTGATTACACAGGAGTATCTACATACATCAGCCTCTGGGCAAAAAATATCCTGGGTGTCACCACAGAGCCTGAGTATTGTTTGACTGGCCTTTTAAATGTTAAAAAAGTAAAACTAGCAACCACAAATCCATGGTGTGATATACTGTGGAGTAAAAACAACCTAAAACAAGTTCTCAGTGTCACATGAATGCAACTAAAAACTTTGCAGTGGTCAGGTATCAGCCCCAGGACTGCCTACAAGTTTTGCAGCAAGGATGCTTTATAAAATCATCAGAGTTGACAACACAATAGGTAACAGCTCCTACCTCTCCTAACAATGCAATCTGATCAATACTCCCAAAATTTCTGATAGTGCCAGATTACAATTAACTCTAATCCAACATCAAAGAAAATTCACACAAGGCCTCGGCACTGAGGTTAAAGTTGTGCTCAGGCAATAATGCAGATTGCATTTTAACTTGTTGTCAAGTAACTCTTTGGCATCTTGTGTGATACCAGGAAACAAAGACATGGGGCTTAAAGACACCAGCAAACAGGTCAGATCTCTTTTTCAATGTCCAGCTTCCTCTTACCCAAGATTCACCCAGGAATCTCCCCTCCACTGAAGCTGCCTACGTGCACAGAGGTGCATTTCCCTGCATCCATCCCAGCCTGAGTGGTGCAACAGCCATCCCTCATTAGTAACAGCACATCCACAAGGATCTGATCCTGCACTGATGTGCTCTGTATCACAGCCCCTGGCAGCTCATACTTCAGGAGAGGATTTTGAACAGTACAAGCTGTAACAACCACCTTTGCCTGTGCCCATTTACTTCCTCTCTGTTGTCCACAAACAACAATCTCAGTCTCTTTTTTAGCTGATTGTACTGTCTTTAACTGCTTGATTACCAGAGAGGAACAAAACAGATTTCCTGCATATGGGGACACTTGGATGACCCTCACTTTCAGGTGGGTCAAGCCTTGTGCTCTGAGTAAAATTCCCGAGGGTTACTCATGTGGACTGGTCACTTAGGGATAGTGGAAATGCTTTTAGACAAGGCACATTTTTAAAGAAGTGACTGGCAGAGTGCACTACATAGGAATGGAGAGAATACACCCTGACACCACACACCCCTTTTACTCCCACCTTATCCATAGAATTACAGCATCTTAGACTGGTTTGGGTTGGAAGGGACCTTAAAGAATCCAGTTTCAACCTCCCTGCCATGGACAGGGACACCTTCCACTAGGCCAGGTTGCTCAGAATCCCATCCAACCTCTCCTGGAACACCTCCAGGAACAGGGAGTCCACAACCTCTATGGACAAAAATTATTTTCAGTGAGAAGTCTATAAACTGCAGAAAGGAGCCAGAAGGCCAACTCAGCACTTTGAAATCAGCTCTTCTCTTGGGCTGCCAGCCATGCAATGTAATGCTCTTCCTCCAGATCTTGTGTACATTACCTCCTCATGCAACACACAGCTGCAGAGCCAGCCAGTGACCAGTAAACCAATATCTGCTGGATCTCACTGTGCAGTCCACAGCCTCCCCTGGCAGAGCACTGTGGCTGCCTGTTTGGCAAGAGGTTTCACATTTTTCAGCCATGAACATTAAGGAAATGAGAAGAAGGTTGTGAGCTTGAGATGTGGTCAGCCCTGGTGTGCCAGGAGTCTGGCTGGGGACAGGAGCCTTTGTTTTTAGAGGCTGCTTGTTTTAATGATGTGGGAAATTCTCAGGCATCCAAAGGAAACGAGATCCTGTAGCGAAACAGCAGTACTGGACTCTAGTTAATAGTGCTGTCTTGCACAGCTATGTGGGTGACTGTGCTCCTATTGCCAAATAACTGCTCTGGCAAGGCTGGGTTTTGGACAGAAAAGCAGCCCTTCCTCTGAGCTCTTGGAGAGGACCCAACTCTCCTCTGCAGTGGGGAAACAAAATTGGGGAAGGGGGGAGGGAACAGACTTAAAAAGGGAGAATAGACCAGAAAGATCTGCAAGGCAGAGTACCCCAAAGACTCACATTCAGGTGAACAGAGAAGTAACATGGTCTCATGATAGTAATGAAGATGCTGTGTTATTCCAGATCCCTTGGGCCTGGATCTATCTTGGCCCCAGGAATCACTCCCTGCCCACCACAGCACTGACATTTCCCCTCCATGTCTTTGGTATTGGCCAACTGCTTTTGACACTCAGACTCAAACAAGAGCATCACCATGATCACCATCACTTAGTGATGATCAGGAGCGTGACAACTGCAAGGTAAAAATAAAACCCAAACAGGAACTCGCTTACTGTGTTTGTTTTTCTTCTCTGGCAGAGGTGGCGGCTTTTCTGGGTCACTGTTGGAATCTGGAGCAGCAAAATCAGCAATGAATTCCACTGGTGCTGAAGAGTTTCCTTGCTGGAAAGGCAGAACAGCAGCAAAGGGCGTGAAGGGCATTGAGGGGACAACCACGGCGTTGTGCAGGTCATCCTCGGAGATGTTGTCGTACTGGGACGGGTGCCTCTCGTAGGACACCCTGCAGCCTGAGTTATCTGAAGTCTGAGAGGCTGCACTCCTCCTCTTCTTCTCTGGTAAAGCTGGGGGAGTCTCTGTTGGCTGTGCTGCTCCCGAGAGGGTGCAGAATTCCAGTGGAGGAGAGGTGCCCTGCGGGAGCTGGAAGGTGTGTCCATGGAAAGGGGAGCCAGACTCACCCAAGGACTCTGGCAATGGGCTGAGGACACTGGGCCCCTGAGGAGGTATCTGATCAGTGTTGGAGAGGTCCTGCTGCAGGAATTCATAGTCTGGATCGTAGTGATCCGATTGATCTGGGTAAACAGAGGATGATGTATTAGTTTCTCTCTTTTACTGTTTAGCCCTTCTCAGTTCTGTCCCTCCCATTCCATCAGTTAATTAATCAGTTCATTTTAATCAGAGTGGAACTTCCTTGCAGCTGGGACCATCTTTTTACACCTTCTCTAACACCCAGACTTCATATAACTCATAATTAATTCTTTACACTAGCAAACAAATAACAAACATTCAATAGGCAGACATCTGCAGACATAATCTGCGTCATATTTATATTTTTATTTTCTTTCCTAGCATGTAGAAACAACACTACTTTACTACTTTAGTCTAAGTACTTTAGTACTACACTACTTTAGTCTACCAGGCCTGTAATTTCTGCAGACAGGGCTGAAATGAAGAAAACATTCCATTTGAGAGCTGAGTGAGTTTGAGAACCATCACCTACAGCAAGGAAAACACACTCCTCTGGGCTTCTTGCTCTCTGACAGAACAGCTCTGCACTGAACTGCCTGCAGCAACTCCAAGAGAGCAGCTGCAAGTGCAGAGCATTTCCTACATCACCTCGTGCAGCTCAGCTCCCAGAGCAGAGGGCCAGGGCCCCAGCAGCCCCTCTTACCCAGGGTTTCACAGCTTGTGTTGCGGGAGCACTGCCCGCTGTCGCGGTCCAGCGACGAGAGCTGCTCGTCAGACTTGCTCAGTTTGCCAATGCTGCTGCACGGAGAGAGCCGAGGAGACTCCCCCCCATAGGAGTGGCTTCCACCTGACAACCTCCTCTGGGCATAGCAGTCAACATCAAAATCCTTCAGGACAAAAATATAAGAATAAAAAACGTCAAATCACCATCACACTTGGCAGCTCGCTAACGAGGAAGACGCAGCTTGAGGAGCAAAGACCTCACAGGAGGGGAGAGGATCAGTGCTGCTGGCATTCTCTAAGCTCATGGAGAACACAGAAACCCTCTGATGTGGCCCACACTGGACTTTACAGATGCTGAGAAGATGACCAAGTTCTTCACAGCTACATGTGCCTGATGACTGCTTGTCATGACACTAAGACAAGGGAATGACACTGCAAGATTCCTCATGACATACCTGGGGCTTTAGCAAATACTTGGTTACCTCAGCTGCACACAAAGGGAAAATAAACTACAGTGAGATACAACTTTCTGCGCCTGTGGCTATGGTCCCACTTCAGAAATTACCTCAACCTTATTAACCTGTGAGTGAACCCCTCAACTATTCCCACTTCACCCAAACAACTTTAGCGTGACTGTAGTTTTAACTGAAGAGTGGCCACAGCTTTATCTGAGTCAGCCAAATGACTGCAGAGGCTCCCTAAGCCAGAGCTGAGGCTTTGGGGATGAGGACAAGATTTGATTTTTGTGCAATTTGATATGATTCAGGTTCTCATTGCTGAGCTAGTAAGTTCCTGAATGGGTAAAGCAAACCCAGCCATTTACAACCTCATAAACCCCAGACAAGCACAAGAAATGGAATGTGATTAACACACACACACAACTTTCCCATTTTTCTACCAGAAAATGTACAAATTTCCTCAAAGCACCAGTCAGAGCAGTAGCTCAAACTACTGCTTGAGTTAAAAGATGTTTTAAATTGTAACTGGATGAAGACAGACTTCTGATCTCACTCAGAGCAAACCCTGGTGAGATGTCAGGGAGCTCAGCCAGCTGCTGTCCCCTGATCTATTGGACATGGCAACACTCAGCCGCTCCCATCCTCACGCTCTGCTACCCCTCAAGGCAACAAAGTTTGTAGCAATTTGTTAATTAAACACAACAACACTGTAAAAAAAAAAAATTAAGCTGTCCACATTATTTATGACACTGCTGCTCCTGCCACTGCCACTCCCACTGCAGGCTGCCTGTGCTGGGCTGCTTGGGACGAGCAGGGACGTGCAGGATCTGCAGCTCTCAGCATCTCCCTGAGCTTTTCCTCCAGTTCACAGCACGTTTCCCTTGGCTTTCACAAAGGGGTTATGCCATTACCTGTCTGTTGATCCCAACAGGTAAACTGGACCCACTGGTAGCTCTGCTCATGGGGGCCACAACAGCCACTCTGGTTGGGGAAGGTGCTGACTGACGTTTTTTAGGGGGCAATGCTGGTGGAGGGCTGCAAGACACAACAGGAATTGATGCTTCCATCACTCTTCCAGAAGAAAAAAAAAGATTTTCAAAGGTTTCACAAGCTGTTTTCCAGAAAGCTTTTGTCAGCCAGGAGCTGTTCAGCAAAATGTATCCTCTAAACATTTCAATTTAAGAATACTCTCACAGGTAAGGTCCTGTAAAGTGATTTATTTTTTAAGGTTGCTATTTTTCAAACAAAAACAAATGCTGTTGTAAAAAGTATTTTTAATGGAGATAATTAGCATGGTAATTATTTCTTAATAAAAGCAGTGAAAATCTAAATTACATGTTTTGGCTGACCCAAATATTGTTTCCATTCACAGAAGTCCCTCCCCCTCCTCAAACCTTCCAGATCTGAAAAATGCTCAAAGTTTCACAGATTTACAGGACAGGAAAATTCTCTTTTTTTGGCCTTTGCTTTCTTGGTGAACTTCAGAGAACAAAAGGGTCAGAGCTGCTCTCACTGTGCACTGTGAGGGCCCCATGTTTTGGCATGAATCTGTGTCAGACCCACACATTTACAGTAATTTGTGAGAATTTAACCCTTTGACTTTTAGGTTTTGCTTCTAATGACACATAATTCTGGTAGTCATCAAGCCTGAGAAGTTCCCAAGAGCACACATAGTCTGTTCTTGGAACATACCACAAAATTTTTATATAACCTTTTGAGAATTCATGAAATACACAGAAATGTGATTCTTTTTGTCAGCCACAGCCCTTGATGCTGCATTTTCAAATTAACACGTATTTTTCACACCAGCTATTAGCACCAGTACTAGAGAAGAAAAACACACACACACAAAAACTTGCAAATTGGGGGTTTTCTTTTCCTTCTCAAAATAGAACATAGAAACTTTCATGTGGTTACTCTTAGAACAGGGTAAGAACAACCAAGCACAAGGGTTTTTTTCACACACTTTTGGCTTTCACTCTTAAGCTGATAGGCAAAGCTGAAGAACCTGCCCCCCAAGTTTAAAGGAACATTTCCCACGGGTCACAGCAGCCCAAGACACTTGCACAGTGTGGAAATCACACTGTTTTATGTAAGGTTATTACTGATTTATGTGAGGCCTCTCATGCTTGGATATCAAGGCATGGCACTATCCTTACATAAAAAGAAGGAAAAAACACAAAAAATAATAAGAGAGGCAGAACATAAAGCAGAGTCCAGGAGCAGGGAGGAATTGCTCTGGAGGACTGGAAATTCAACAGCAACACTAACCCTCCTCTCTTGGGCACATTTTACAAGACTGTTTAGAAACTAACAGGCAGGTAAGAGGCACTGGTGTTCTTTGGTCAGCTGGCTGGTCAGGATTACCTGTTCTCTGCCACACGAATGCTGGGCAGAGGGGGTTTAGGAGGTGCAACTTCTTCATCCATGGAGTCAGTCAGCAGCTCGTTGGATTGAGTCATATTGGTTGTTTTGTTGAGGATCTCCATTTCTCGGTCCGTAAGGGGAAGTTCTGATGGGCTGCAACATGCAAAACACAGATTGTAGAGCATAAACCACAGCTGGAACACAGCCCTGACAGATTCAAACCTATTTTAAATCATGTGCTATCACACAGACACCTAGAGCAGAAGGCAGAATTTGCATCTGCAGGTGATATTCCATGTATATGCAGAGCTCAGTGTGCATGTGACACAAAGGTTGTTTCACTGCCAGATTTTGGTGTCTTTCCTATCATAGCATATTCTCTTTTAGTGATCCTACTGAAATGGATGGGGGGCTACATAAAGAACACTACACCAACCCCTGTGAAGAACAGCAGAATGATTTAACTCAACTGTCAGCAGTCAGAAATTATCCCTTCTATATCACAGTCCTGTCCACAGAAGAAATCAGTGACCCACCTGTCAGATTTACATGCTGGTAAACTGGGTTTAACTGGGCTTGTGGGAGAGGGATGCTCCTGCTTTTCAATCGTGAGTCTGACCAGCTCCTGATGGATGGAGAGAAGGAAAAGAGAATAATCACTGTTTGTTGAATGCTGCACTTAAACATCCCAGAACACAAAGGGATGCTACTGCAGTAAACTCTTGGTTATGGTTTAATGATGGTGTGGACACAGAGAGAGCTGAGCTGGGTTTAAGTCTGGTACAGAGCCACACAAGTGATGCAGAACAGCTGCTAAGGAGCAGCCTGCACCCAGAGGAAGTTTTGGTGGTATTTGAGTGAAGTTCATTACCCCAGACTGTATGGGGATTCTGCACAAACCCACACGTGTGTCTTTTTGCTCTGCTTCCTCTTCCCTCTGTCTCACAAATGTGTTTCAGTCCACACAACACCCCAGATAGTGGTAAATTGGCTTTACATACATAGATCTAAGTACAAAACAGTCTTACCCAGTGGAGTACTTCATCTAGCCAAAAACAACATTCAATAATTGCTTTATATTTTATAAATAATAATGTATTTGTTTCAAAAAGCAAGTTTTCTGTAAAATGCCCAACCAAAAATTAAACAGCAAACACCTTCATTAAAAGGCCTGCTTCCCCTGAAGCCACCTTTTAACATGTTAGCAACAGAAGACTTAATCATTCAAGAAGCTACTGTAGTGTATCTGTTATAGGCAGATAAGGCTCTGGATAAAGAGATAAGGGCATGATAATCCTGAACTCTAAGTCTGCCCGCAGTCAAAGCAATAATCATTCACACCAGAAAGACAGAAAGAACATTTTATGGATATCTGAGGCTGACAAATAGATCTCCTGCTCACAGATACAAACACATGTCCCTCTTACAGGCAGGCTGGAAAACTGGCAGTGCTTCCTGCCACTACTGGCTTCCCAACATACTACACAAAGGAAACTGTAAGGGATCAATTTTAATTTAATTTTATTTTTTAAAGCAGCCTGAAGTACAGTGTCATCATTCCAGTATCATCTTTGTGTCCTTGTCTGTGGAGCTTGGAAACAACTGGCATTGCTCTCTCAGTGCAGTAGCTGCAACTGGAATGTCACTGCCACCATCCCTCTGAGAAGGACAAATACCCCAGTTCTGGCAGTTTTACATAATGCTCTACTGAAAGCTGAAATTCCATGGGTTAACACACACACAACAAGAGGAATACGGTGCAAACACCATCCAAGTGTCCACCACAGCTGACTTTGGTCTCTGTGCTCCACTTACACTCCTGGTGTGAGCTGGTGCTCCAACAGAATGTACACTGTGTTACCCAAACACTCAGCTTTCCAAAAGCTGTCCTGGAACATCTCCCACAGAGGGGAGGAAGAGGGAGCACAAACAGATGTCCATGGGGACTAAAACTGTGAAGATGTCCCTGCTGGGACAGAGAGGCCTGGTGAGGAACAGTGTGTTCTGAGAAGTGTCCTGATGAGTAACATCACTTGACTCTTTGGCTGCATTTGGCATTATGGGGCTGAGTGATGACTCAATGGATTGCCACCTTTCTGCCCTCTGCACAAAATTCCACACTAAAAAGGTTTTTGGAGACACTCATGCACTTTAACAGACTCAGGGTTGGACCCTGTGGGCCTTTGGGGTAGTGGCCAGTGAGGACTGCAAATGAGCAGGAGCACAGTAAGGGAAATAAAATATATGGGCATTCAAACCAAAAGCCAAAATACACCTTAAACATCCCCCTGAGAAGGCTATGGAAGGGAAAGTGCCACATCTCCTTCTCCTGACCTTTCTTCACCACCTTAAACCAAAGCCAGGCCAACACTGCAGACTGTGGTGGTGGCTGTGCTGCAGCAGTGCTGAGGAGCTCCAGACACTCAAGGCTGAAGGGCTCACTTTTCCTATTTTGCCAATCATAATGGACACACAGTTGTCTACCACATGGGAATGTAGGTTAAAACAGGAGAAAACCAATCCAGTTTGGCTCAAAAGTATCTTCAGAATTATTCAAACCATCGGGATTGGAGGAAAAAAACACAAAGCACCTTCCAGTAGAGGCACCAAGGCATGATTGCAATTACCTGAGAGGATCACTTTCCCTTCCAACTCTGACAAATATCACCAGACCCTGAATGTTTCTCCTCTCTGCTATCCCCAAATGAGAACCAGCATTTGGAAATCAAGCCAAAATCTTCAGCATACACACAGAGGTAATGTGCACACAACTGAGCCAGATGCACATTATGCTATTCCTTATCAGCAAGGAAAGAGATTCCTGCAGCAGTAATTAGAGATAATTAAAGCCTCTCTACAAACTATGCTACTTCAGCAAGCTGAAAATTCCACAATGAGATGGATTTTTGAGAAGTTATGTAATCAAACCAAGGATTTTTTTTTCCACCTAGCAAAGCCCTAAAACCTGAGATCAAAATATCAAGTAACAGAGGTGAACAAGAGTCTCCTTTATGCTTAATTCTGAAAATAAAGAAGTAAGCATTGAAATGTGGAAGTGGATCTTGTGTGATCTGCCAGAAAAACAAAATGGGCTCTGCTGTGGAGAGAAGTGTCCATCTTCTCAGTTCTGCTTCCAGATCTGAAATGTGGCCTGGCCTTTCTAAAATAAATCTTGTTCCTTGCTGTGCAGGAGGTGAAAGCAGGCTGCTTCCAAATGCTGACCTCTTGATGGGCAAATACTCTCCCATCTCCCCAGACAGCCACACATCTGCTCTAAGGCTGACCAGACATGAGCCAGCTCCAACTGGAAGGCCAAAATAACTCAGTCTAAAAACAAAGCAGAGACTGATATAGCCATGCTGCTGAGTGGGGCTCCACAGCTCAGGCTCAGCACTGCAGGGACATGTCCATGCTGCTCCCAGCCTGGGCTGGCTCATGAACAGACATCCAAGACCTTCCCCAATCCCAGACCTTCCCCCAGCCTGCACAGGACACAGCTCTGGCTGAAAGGCAACAGGTACCAAGGGTTTAAATATTGCCTAAAGTTGAAGAAGATGTGTCCAAGTCTCCTGCAACGAGACCACACAACTCTGTTCCAGATGTGGGGATAACACATCTCTCCCTGGGACTGTGCAGATTCAGTCAGTCATAACTCACCATTTGCTGGGGAATTACAGTTCAGATACTACAGCACAGATTTTCACATCTTCCAAATTGCTGCTGAATTCCAGCACTAACAGCAGCTGAGATTTTAGGCTAAAGTCTTTTCCTCTCTCCTGCTGTGCAAATTTAAGACCAGCTTTACTTTTAAAATGGGTAGCTTAAAGTTAAAGAGCATATTGTGCAAAATAATCCTAGAAAATCCATCTTCTTTAGGTGCTAGAAATGATTTGTTTCAAAGATATTTATTTAAAAGGCTCATAAAGTAATAGCAGATTTTAGTATCTGTGTTTGAGTGATATTAAAGAGAAATCCAGATGATGCAGACACCAAACCAAGAGGCCTGAAAATGTGACAATCAAAGCTTGGGAGATCCACTTCATTTTTGCATTTGGCTCCATTTAATAAAACTGAGTCTGAGTACAGTGAAAGTTACCTGTTCCTGATACATAACTCCAAAAGAAACACCTTCTGCAGTTCTTAAAACTCCATCCCATCTTTCCTTGTGTAGTTGATTTAAACGTTCCCCTTCAAATTCAGCCCTCTCTTGAGATTTAACTTCCTCTACAGTTTCCAAAATAAGAATCCCAGGAGATAAGACAGTCTGTCCACTGGTGCCCTGAGCCCAGATCAACCAAACATTCACCAACAGTGCTAGGGCAGGTGAGTGATCAGCTCACAGACAGCCAGGGACACAGAAATAATGGGTACAAGAACCTTCCAAGGAGGCAGGAGGAAAGCCAACAGCTTTTCCAGAGTGGAACAGGGAGGGAATGCTACAAGCAGGTCTGACAATGGATACAAAGGTTTCTGTTAAACGTTTCCATTAGCAATGTAAAACTAATCTCCAGAAAACTGAGTTTAGCTCATCACCTGTTCCACACCCTAATCCAGCTGCTTAGAGTGGTGATGTATCACTGACAAATCCCTTGAAATTTCTCTTAGAAGATGGAGCTGGAGTCTTTCATTCTCTGTGGGCATTGACAGGGAGCATTTTCACTTTATTTTGCTGAGACAGAAAATGTGCAAACCACATCTTGTAATCTGCATGGGAGACTGGGAATGACTCACTGAAAATTTAATGCAATACTGAATAAAGATCCATTGCTTCTTCCAATTCATCCAAATGCCAGGGTGAGCATGCCAGAAGTTCACATTCAGAGCCAAACTGTGCTAGTCTTTAACCAGCACTCTAACAAGGAACATTTAATTTATGTAACAGCTGATTTAAGGGGTAGTTTACTGAAGGCAGAAATAGGATCTTCATATTTTACCTGCACTTAAAAACCTCGTTTACATAGACCTCTTCTAAATTACATTATTATATGCTGTTTATAATAAAATTTACAATGTCTCATGTACCTTGACTCCATCCAGAACAGCTTTTATGACATCCTTCACTGTTGTCACCATCTCCTTGTCCTCTGAATTCACCCCCTCCAGCATCACCTGATCAGACCAGCGGATGAGGTTGGCCAGGCTCTGGTACACTCGGCTGTAGCAGGATGAGATGGCAGAACTGCACAGCAGGAGAGGGAGCAGTTGAGAAAAAAAAAAAAAGAACAAAAAGAAGTTTTGGAGATGTTATCAAATGTTAGGAGAGTGAGTTTCACACTGTGTATTTCACTGCTTTGCTCTCTGACACAGAATTTGTGCTGAGCAGGTGACAAAGCTCAGGCTTCTCCTCCAGTGCAGCTGCTCTCCTGTTCTCTAGCACCAAATGATGACAGTTTGAAGGTACAAACCACCAACAGCTCATTCCCAAGTATCAGAAAGAATTATCTAGGATGCAGGTTAACACAGCAGTGCTAAAAAAAAATTCTTTCCATCTTAATTTACAGCTCCAGCCTATGCCTTAACGTTAAAGATAAGTATTCAAGCTCTACATTTAAGTTTAAGCTATGTTATTTCAGTATTATCCTTCTTCCTTATTAGCTCTCCCCAAAACCACCTTGGACCACTGAGAGCTGACTCTATTCATTCCTTTACAAATCACTGCCTCACTGTTTATAATGCCTGAAAACATGTAATTAAAATTACTTCTTTAGAGAAACTGAACTGAATGAATTTCAGGTTTGAAAGAGGAAGGGTGTTGCTTTGTTTTGTTTTTAATGAGAAACAGAATTGAAGCTATTGTTCTGAAGGGGGAAAAAAAAAAGAGTTTTGGAAGGATGACAACTTTAAATAAAAGTTAACTGTAACAACAGTGCTCCCAGGCATTTTCCTGGCCATTCTGAAAACACTGACTTCATTACTAAACAAGGTGTGTTAACAGCACTGCTGATGGCAATGCTTCAGCAATTCTTTGTCACGTTAAATCAATTTCAAACTGCATCCAAACCATAAACAGATAAGAGAAGGTGTAATCTTGCAATCATTACTGATACAAGTTGTTCCAAATCTTCCAGTTTCTCTCTGGTATCCATTCTACATTGGCTTAACTCCAGTAACTTCATTATCTGTGAGAAAAGAATCAAGCCCACGAGCTCCAATGAGTTTATTTAGGAGAATGAGGTTTGCAGGACTGGGGAAAGAACCACTGTCACGTTTCAACCAGGGAATACAAACAATGGCAAGGACTTGATTGTTTGGTTGTTGTTTGGGGTTTTTTTAAAGGTTTGTTGCTTGCCATTTGTTCTCATTTCAAATGAAATCAGCTTGGTAGGAGATATTTCCTAAACAGGGCCCTCCCCCATCTCTTTCTAAGGCTTTGATTTCTTTGCCATTAATCTTCAGTCTGCTTCCTTCTAAGGAGGCAGTAATTGAAAGCCCATTTTGTGCAAGATTTAATTACTTTTTTCCTTGATGCAAATGCTTCCCCTAAAGTAAAAAGAAGTCCAACAATAATTGTAGGGCTTTTTTTGTCACTGACACAGTCTTGCTTACTTTTCTTGAGGGGGATTTGCCACCCCTTTGTGTCCTGCCACTTAAGTACACAGGTAGGGAGAGAAGGACATGGCTTTTTGAGAAAGCCAGATTGGGTTTTTTGGGAGGCTAAGCAAGGCAGGGCGTGGACATGGGATGTGTGCTTTAATGCACAGTGTCTCCAGAAAGAGAGACTTGTGGAGGACATTCCTGTTCTAACAGATTTGCTCACTATGGTTCGACAGATCCAACCTCAACTGGATCTTACCTGTCCCAGCCACAGGTGAGATACTCACCCATTTCCTCCTTCCTTTTGCCAGAAGCAGCCCTGGCCTCAGCACTGGGGCCAAACACAACTGAGCATCTCTGTTTGCAAAGCATTTGGCACCCAGTGCTGCCCCAACTACATTATAAATCTTCCCTGTGCCAGCACTGAAATAAGCATCTTGAAAGAAAAAAATTTGGAGATATTTAATGGGAAAATAAACAGGAAGAGCACAAAAACTGGCAGGATTTCAGGAACCAAACACCTGCATTTCTCTCCATAGTTCTGTGCTTTTCTCTGTGTTAACTTTGCTCTTTCAGTATTATTCAACAATGTTTGTTTGTTTTCTGTAAATCAATTGCTCCAGCATCCATGGGATGAACACCAACAACATCTCTGTGGCTTGGCAACACCACAAATTCTTATAAACCATGCTGAGCTTGGCTTTGGCAAATTTCTACTTCTTTCCTGGCTTCAAACCCACTGCCTAACTGGTAAAAACGTAATACACATAATCAGTTAAAACATAAAACAATAATCTGTTGAGTGAGGCAGGAATGAACTTGGACTGGTTAATCTGCTGAAGTACATCTATTTACTTATGTATCTGATCCAGCAAAATCCAAAAAAAGCAGTTAAGAGTGCAGCTCAGACTTCTGTAATATCAGGGTGGATAAACTGAGCACAAAAAAGGATTACTCTGAAGATAAACTCCTTTTTCAGGTGAAGCTATTGGATTTGTTAGCTTTTAGGATACCACCATGAACTGCAGAAACAGGAATAGCATCTGAAGAGAATCTCCCTCTAGAAAACAATGAATTTCCAAGTTTATGCTAAGAACCATGCCTTCCTCCACTCTGAAAGCAGCCTGATTTGCTTTATCTTTCCATAGCATGAGCTTCTTCACAGCAGGGAATCTGCTTTTAAATAATGTCTGAAAACCACCATGTAATCAGTAAAAACAGCAGTGACTTCACCAGCATCTCCTGCAACGCTGTTCCTCAGATAAAGCAGGAGCCTCTTGTTCTGTCATGGTCCCAAAATCCAAGAGGGAAACTCACCTTTGTTGGATGCGTGGGTCAGTTTGCACCAAGGGCAGGATGGCTTCCAGAACTTTACTTGCTGAGCCTGGCAGCATCTCCAATACTTTGTTATCAATTGCCATTTTGTCCACAATAGTCTTAAAGTAGCGCAATGCACTGACAACCTCCTTCTCCTTCTCCTCTAGCCATGATACATTCTGAAGAGGAGGGAAGAAAAGGAGAGATGTGTTAAAACATCCATATTTTTAAGGGCAGGTTCCTTTAACAAACCCAAAGTATGGTGACACTGAGGTGTGTTCCAGGAGGAGTGGAAAAACCCCCTTCTACTACAAACACTTTTAAATTGAATTATTACTCTTTCAAAGGAATGGTCAGTGCAAGATTACACCCACACTTTAACCTTCAGAATTACCTGCATTCCAAACTGAAGGCTGCTCTTGATCAGTTTTAGGCTAAGATTAGCACCACTGATGACATCAAGGACACTGCTTTTATACCACACCCTAAACTGGGACAGTTTAAAGAAAGAAAGAAAGAAAAAAACTTTTCACAGAATGGTTTGGGTTGGAAGGGACCTTGAAGCCCATCTCCACCCCCTGCCATGGGCAGGCACACCTTCCACTATCCCAGGTTGTCCAAGCCACATCCAACCTGGCCTGGGACATTTCCAGGGGTGGGGCAGCCAAAGTTGCTCTGGGCAACCTGTGCCAGGGCCTTACCATCCTCACAGGGAATAATTTCTTCCTAATATCTAACCTAAACCTGCCCTCTGCCAATTTAAAGGCAACACCCCTTGTCCAATTACTACATGTCCTTGTAAAATACATGAAAACAACCAAATAAACTCCACTCTGATGAGCCTCCAACCTAAATCATTTTGTGATGCTGTTGGAACAAGAGAACTCACACAATTTCCATGAGGACCAACTGTAAAAGCTAAGTTTTGGCACTGGTGAATGAATGTTGCAGAAGGGAACAATTCATTGGAATAAAGCTGAGTTGTGGTCACCAATTTCCTTGCCACCACCAACACAAGAGGAGGAAATTCAGAAGTGATACATGATACCTCAATGGCAATCTGGACAGGGATATTTTTTAAAAGTTTACAACAGTATGCCTGGAGGACTTTTAATGCCACAAGTAGTTTCTAAGTGGGATTTAAAATAACTACTGAACACTGCTAGAAAAGGAGCAGAGAGCTTAGCAGAGTCAGATTTCACCCATTATCTCCTCAGTAAATTCAGCTTCAAGAGTTAATGACCTATGGGCATTGTGTGCTCCCCATATTCTTGTCAGCTGTTAAACTGCTGCTTTTCTGCAAAATCAGGCCAGTAGCCCAAAAGGTTTTAGGAAGAACAATTTATAGGAAGCACTGGTTAGTAATTTGGGGCTAGTGCATAAAATGGTTAGGATCCCAAGTTCCATCTAGCTCCAACTTCAGAAGTCTAACTCCCAATCCAAGAACTGCAAACCACCCTGTCATTTTCCATCTCATCTGGGCAGTGCCCAAAATCTGCTGCTGCTTCCCTTTTGGACAACACTTCTTGCCAGGAACCTCAAGTTCTGATCTACAGCCCGCCCTGAACTCCCTTCCTGAGGAGCATCCTGGCAACTCACTGGGATAAAAAATTACATTTCCCATTTTGCAGGGATGTGCCCTCACCACTTCAGAGTTTATTCCAGGATCTAGAATCTTAAAAACATTTAGGTTAGAAACAACCTCCAAGATCACTGAGTCCAACCATTAATCTATGGAGAGCCTCGGCCTCTCCCAAGGTTTTGCACTTCATATGAAATGATCACACATTTTAGGGATCAGAGAGTCTGTAAACTCCCTGGGTAAATACAACCATGGTCCAGCAGTCAAAGCTCTCAAACAGAAGTGAAAAAATGCGGACTGCAGTTCCTGCTCCCATGGCTGTTTATGGGTTTCATTCAACAACTGTTTCCTGTAGAAAGGCTTGTGACTTAATAGCTTAAACACTCTCCTGGTGCACAGAAGGGATGGACCTGACAGAGTTCAGGGCTGAGAATGACAACTGGAAACACAAATCCTTCCGCTGAGAACACCAAGGGATGTGAATCCAGCCAGTGGACACTGTCTGGGACACAGCCCTTTGGGTGACATTCCCCAGGAACATTTTGTAATGAATCCTCTTCCAAGGTCCAAAGGTATCACACATAGGTGTGCACAGAACCATGGAATGGTTTGGGTTGGAAGGGACCTTAAATCTCATCTCATTCCAGCCCCTGCCACAGCTTCCACCAGAACACACTGTCCCAAGCCCTGTCCCACCTGCCCTGGAACACTTCCAGGGATGAGGCAGACACCCATTTCTCTTTTGGGCATTACATGGGAATAAGTTACAACTCAGGCAAAACAGCATCTCCTCTCCACTCCCTGCCTGACACATATAGATATTTTTGGATGATTTCTGAAATTTTCCTTTAATAATCAAATTGCAAATGCATCATGTATGAGACACAGCTGACCCAGAAAGGGTCACAGAGAGCTGTAAGGAATACACCCAATTACAAAAGCTGGAATCATCCTTTTTTTTCCCTTACATTTTGGCAGTGTAAAACCTATCATAAGTCTGTATATAGCACTGAAGGACACTCCTGTTCCTACAATAGGATAAGAATCACAGACAGGGTTCAGGGGACAAAAGGAGGTTCAGAAAAGAACTCCCCCAATGTTGCCCCTATCCAGATACAAAGGGGAACAGGAGATGATGATGTTTGCATGAGCTGAGCATATCCTTCAGCTTACACATCGTGATTTTACATTAATTTTTAGCATTGCTATTTCTGCTCTACAGTGATTATCTACTTCAAGAGCACAAAAATAGCATCTTAAGTACTTAAGAGGGAGAAAAGGATGATATTTGGTTTATCAAGTGAGCTTTTTGACAGAAGATCTCCCGTTTGTCAACTGATGTCTATGTTCCAGTGAGAAAACCTGGCCACAATCCAGGCACATCCTCTCCCCCACTCCCTCCACTAAAGCTAATGAGCTGACTACATCCAACTAATTGATTAGTTGGGCAGTAGCTACTAAAATAGGTAAGGAATGAGCCAGAAATCAACAATATTTTGCAGTATAAAAATGAATGTAGCTTAAATAATCATGTACAGTAATAAAAAATACTGCGTTTTGTTTTCCAATTTAAAAAATCCCAATCTGTACATAAAAAATTATTTTAATGTCCAGCATGGCTTATTAGTAAAACCTCTTGCAGTGTTTTTAGGGGAAAAATAGAAAAGCAAAAACTTCATCCATTATTAACGTGCATTTGCTATAAACCACATTTTGAAAAGCACTCTTCATTTTCTAATGTATTTAATGTGGTCACACATCAATTTAAAGGAAGGCCTATAAATTATCTCAAGATACCATCCTGAAACATCATTGGAATTAAAAGCCTTCAAGGAGTACTCTCACTGTTGCTTTGGGGTTTTTTAAAATTTTATTTTTAAATAGCACTCAACAATGCAAGGTGCTTGGCTCCCTAGAAAGCATTTCCACAGCCTCCAGGGGAAAAAAACCTAAACCTGGGGAAAAAACCCTCATCATCTTCCACCTGATGGGGCAGAATAGGGTGAGGAAGGCTGCAGAGACTTCTTAGGGTGTTAAGCAAGTTACACAGCCTAAGAAAACTTTATCTTGCTGGCTGCTTTCAGTAATTCCACAGCAACTCTCAGCAGAGATAATCTGAAAAATTCTGCATGTCTGGCACTGAACACTGGATGAGACTTTTAACAGCTGAGAATGATGTTTAATTATCCTAAACAATCCCATTCTTAACTTCTGGCTTCGATTTTTACTTGAAAACTGACTGCAACAGTGTTGTCACAGAGAAAGACTCCAGCTACATAATCAGGTCCCAACAGAAGAGGAGATAACACAAATCAGTTTGTGACCTCATTTCTTAGAGGACCTGGAGTACATTTGGTCTGAGGAACATTGTGCTGGATCAGCTGCTTGAACACTTCTGTGTGACTCTCCCTGCTGGTGCCATCAGAGATTGAGCACATCTCTGGAGCAGCTTCAAGGATGTGCTCGCCTGGGTCTGGGGTTTTTAAAAGGATCACACCCCAAAGCCAGGCAGCTATCAGAGAGCTGTGAGCATAACCCACAGGGTGTGCATGTGGGAAGGATGTGTCAGGCCATACACCATGTTCCATAATGAGATATTTAAATGCTTGTGGAAGGAGGTCTCATCATGCTCTCCAAAAAGAAGCACATGCCTTGATTTAATACTACACAGTGCTGTTTATAGGTAACCACAAAGTGACCCTGAGGATCCCTGAGCTGCAGAATTATGCAGAGGACAAACTCACACACCAGATTATGATAAATTGAGTACCAGAAAGCAAGAAACCATCAGGATAACAGAGCATGGCCTTTGCTTACTTTGTTCACTGACTTCTCAGGTGTTTTCACTGTCAGCTCAGCTTGCTTTCCTTTCTTTGAGGGTGTTCTCTTTATTTTTGGGGAATGAAACTTGCCCTTCAACTTCATTGTGAACGAGGAGAGATGGGAACGCTCAGAATCTAGAAAGACACAAAAAAGCATTACTGGATTAGGGCAAACATGTTGAAACCAGGGACGTGTTACAGCATTATCTGGAAGACACTTGCACCACATAAATTTATTGAGTGGAACACAATAAAGAAAATTAATAAACTGCCGATCAATATTATGTTTCAAACCACAACACCACCATAATTTCCTGTTTTCCTCAACCACAATATCACCATCATTTCCTGCTTTCCCTTGGAGAGGCAGGGACAGTGGGACTGCTACAGCTCTGTGCCTTGGAGGGAAGAAGGAAAACACCTCTCTTCAAAGCACTTATCCCCAGAAGGTCCCCAAGTACTTTACAAAGGAGGCAATCATCGTGCCTCTTTGGCAGATGAGCAACTGAGTCAAGGGGATGAAGTGAGTCGTTCACAGCCCTCTGGCAGAGCAGAGCCCTTGGCTGTGGGTCAGTGCAGGCAGGGCTCTGCCTGCTGCTGGGACCTGCCTGCTTCAGGGATGGAGAACACAACCCCAGGTCATGCCCTTCCCACCATGCTGATCTCTACCCACTCGGCAGCATCAATTTTCAATGTGGTCCTGTGGATAATCTGAACAAAAATGCCAGCTCTTGTCCTCTGCAATGGATTTCACTTCCAGTGTACCAGAAAAAACAGAGGAACCCCTTCGATACCGGGGCATCCTTCAAGGAATTGAACTGCAGAAGTGCTCAGCCCTTTCAAAACTTTATTTTCACTGTTTTTTTGAATACCTGAAAGCTGAAGTCTCAAAGGTTTGCAATCATGCCATATGCAAACTTACTGTGGAAATACATTTTTATCTGTTTAACCATGAAGCTAAATAAAACTAAGCTGCCTTGTAGAGAGCAATTTAGAAAGTATTTTGAGCAAAGAGCACTTTAATAAATGAAGGTCTGAGTTGCTCTCTAGTGACCCAGATAATTCAGCAGAAGTTACCCAACTTGTCTCTAACTACATTATGAAGAAAAGTACACAGTTTTGCTGTATGTTTCATTTTTCTTTTAGATTATTTGAGCATTAACTGCACTGGCTGTAATGAGTCCAGAGGACAGCCCCATGCATGCAGCACTGCAGCACCTTGTTAGCAATGCAGACTGCAAACACCAAAGGCTGCTGAGTCAAATCTAGCACCCATTAGCTAAATAATACCACACAGCAGTGCTGTTGATGGTACTCAGAAACCACCTAACCATATCTCAAAGAAAGGAGCCTAACTACCTTTAAACGTGGTTTTCTGGTAGCATGTTATGACCCTCTGTGAGCACACACACCAGTACCCTGGTTAGGTATGTCCTCCAGACCAAGATTTTGCAGGCATCCTACAAATGGAAGCTGTGTGAGCACCGATCCTAATCTAGCCTGGCTGCAGACCTGCTCTCCACTTACAGGAGGAAATGTTTTCCCAGGTTTTCTTTGTATCCTAAAGTCCTGTTTAGTGCACTGAGGAGGGAGGCACTAAAAACCTTGGCCACTGCAGATAAATCCAGGCGTATCAGTTGGCCTCTGAAGAATCACTTACAGCAGCTGGCACCCCAACTTAGCAACAATTTACGTCAGTGCTTTACATCCACAAGAGGATCTCCAAACCTTTAAAACCTCTCTGTCTCCACAGGGTGCTGAAGGTCACCACTGAAGACAGTTCCTGGCTGCTGTGATAACACTCTTGAACTCCTCCCCAGAAAATCATTTGTATTTATTCCACACACCATATGAGAATTTCCATATTTGCACGCATATGCATGCTTGCCATGAAAAGTCATGGCTCTGAATTAATTTTTCAAGAACTGGCAGACAATTACAATAATTAATCTGCAGGGAAGTAATGGTGACAGCAACAAATTGTGTCTGGCTCCTCCACAGGCTGCAGAGAGATCCAAACTGCTGGTCTGAGTAAGAAAACACTCAATGCCTACAAAACCCTTGGTCACCTACGGTGATAATTTTGCATTGTAGGGACAAGATATTCGGAAGGGAGAAGGATTTCTAAAGATTACCATTTCCTTTTCTCCTTGCCACCAGACATCTCTACCCACCTTCATGGGGCAAGCACATCAATGGCTGAACCAACGTGTCTGTGTGGTCAGAAACCTTGAAAAGGAGATGTCATCAGAGAAAGTTCTTTTTCTGCTGACAGCAGATCCTTTTCACCACCACCAGTAGCAGCCAACCACTGCTCCTTTGCTCTTTTTATCCTTTGGTCACACCAAACACCAAATCATTTGTGTGCCTCACTGAGGGGAGATAGACACACAGAGCAAGACAGAAGCAAGTGGCTGGAGCAGAATGGGAACTGCTTAAAATAGTACTGGTGAAGTAAACCAGCTGACTTTTGCAAAAATAATAAACATTATTGTTTGAACAGCCCTGCTAAGTCCTGCTTTGAAGATCACAAATTAATGCAGCTTTTTACAGCCATGGCTTTCTGTCTACACCAAGCACTTTCCAGCTCTCATCTGCTCACAAGTTTCTGATGCATTTGCAGTTAAACAAATGAGTCACAAACCAATATTCTCTCACACTCAATTACACTTAGCACTTAAAATAGCACTTTTCTTGTTTCAAGCACATTACAAACACATCGTTCTCATCCTTAAACAGTCAGGCCTTAACCTCACTCTGCAGATGGGAAGCAGGCACAGAGGTGAAGCAACTTGTCTAAACAGAGCAGAGGGTGAGTCAGTGACTCTGGTACAGCATCTCCATCACTCTGCAGGCCCTTGGCCTCCCCCCCTGCTCATGGATCAAGCTGTGGAGCTCCTGTGATTATGTTCACTGAATGCCAACAGAATTATTCAGCACACTGGGCTCTACAGTTTGCAAGCTGATACATCATTCAAGCATTATAAACAGAATTTGCTTTGTAATGAATCTGGATGAAGTGGTATAAAAGAGAAGTGACACTTGAGGAGGAAAGGATTCCAGCTCACAGGTGTAAGGGACCTAAGCTTTTACAGATGAAGCCTGAAACTCTCCTCCAAAGAGCACAGCTGAGCAAGACTTCCTAGACTGGTTACCACAGCACTGATCTGCTTCGAAAAAGTAACTTTTTTTATACTATATCCTAATTGAAATATCTTACATGTCCGTGTGTCTGTCCAATTAAAAAGTTCAAACAGCACAGCATGCCTTTACAGATTAAATAATTTGATAACATACACAGAAAACAGAGCCATGGCAGTGCTCAAATCACTTCTGTCCCTCTGCTCCTTCCTGCCTATCGACAGTAACCAAACCCCTAAATGCAGCATTGAGATTGTTCTTAGCTTGGGAGTTTGCCCACTGGAAATTATTCTATCACATTACCCTCGCCTCTTGTTGATGAATAGCCAGCAGTGTTTAGCTGGAGTCTCAGCACTGGCTTTCTCCTCTCTGGTGCGCAGGAGGAGGGTACCCCACACTTACTTCTATGAAGTGTCCAAATATTTGTGAGATGAATGGGAAAAGTCAGGGTAATAAACTCAATGAAGTGATTTCAACTGGAAGGGGGAAAAGAAAAAAGTTGCATCAAAGTGTTTCTGTCTCAAAGGAACCACTGACTTTCCATCCCCTCATATTTCATCTGTCTGGATGCTCTCTGCTGCTGCACACAACTGGAAAAATAAGCCCTTCAAAATGACTTTATTACGGATCTGAGTTTCTTGATTTCTGACTGGAAGCTTCACTACGTCACTCGTTTCACAGCTAATTCCATCCCTGTCAGTGAGGCTCCCGCTCCGCCGTGCTTGAACGTGCTCCAGCTGTTGAGTCACGGCCCTGCTCAGCTCCCAGGCTCGTCTCCCCCGGCACGTGTCTGGGGTCTGACCACACACACAACACCACAGGGCTCGCCTGACACGCCTGCTCCAACCAGCCCTGCTGCCAGGTGTGGCCAGAGGGGTTTTCAGTTTCCCTCCAGCCCTCGGACAAGGCAGGCCATGGCTAAGGAGACCACGGCCAGCCAGGAGCCACCTGGTTCCACACCAAGTCTCCAAGTTCCAGCAACTGGTGCTGCTGCCACCAGTTTGCCAACAGAAAGCTAAATCTGGTGAGGAAAGAACTGCAGGTTTTAAACAACGGTGGATTAAAAGGGAAGGCAGATAAATCAGCTTATGTGCTTGTGGGAGAAGAAACTAAGGCTGCTTAGGAGAAAGCCTGCAAGTCAAAGCCCAACATCACTTCTGACATAGTCAAATGGTTACTCTCCACTTGGGTTCAAATGAAGGCCAGAATAAGTCAAAACACACACAAGCTGGTGAATTCCACCAAGCAAAGCCAGTAGCAAATTATTTGCTTTAATGTCAAGGTGAAAGTTCAGCCTTTTACAGAGCTCAGTCACAGCAGAGTTTCCATCTGCTGGGTCGCACTCACCAGCCTCGAGTAACCAGCACATGGGAGCCATCAGAAATGGGAAATAATGCCCTGCCTGCTTCTGCACCTCCTGGTCCTGTTTTTGTCACTACTGTTCCATGGCAGGGAGGCTCCAGCAGCTGGGACAGGCTGCTCAACTTGTCTAGTGCTTGGATCATATAAAACTAATCGAAAATAGACTTATTTTTAATTAAAACCCCATAAATTTTAGAATAAAGTACCTTTTCTTTCCTTGACCTGAAAAAATGAAACCCTCCATCTTCCCTCACTCTTTGTGTGTTCAGACACCAAAACTCTGCAGCTTTAGAGACACAACCTTGGAAAAGGGTTATAGTTCATTTTCTAGCTTGTCCTGATTCTTGCATCTTGTTAGAAAGAACGAAGTGGAGTCTAAAAATTTTATTCCACAAATGGTTCCTTTTTCAAAGGCCATTTAGGTCTCTGCTGGATGCACATATTTAAAAGCTATCAGATTAAAAATAACAGCAGACATCTCTCCCCGTGTCATAATGAAGCTCTTGTGCACATTTTTAATCAACTGCTCCTGCCACTTTTGCCACGAGTCCTTTGAAGGCAGCAGTGACTTATGTAATGAGTTACACAACGATGCCCATTAAAATGGCATTTGTTCCCTTGGGCTCAGCTCCATCATTTGAGAAGACAAAAGGCAAGTTGCAAGGCTTCAGCTAAACCCTAGCTGACAGGGACTTTAAGGGTTTTGAAGCAAAAGGCAAAAATAACGAGCAAGAGTTCAAAACGACCTTTCTGCTGAGGATGTCTGCACTGCGATGCAGCACCCAGAGGGAGGCTCTGGGGCTACTCCAGATGCAATTCTGCTCTCAGAAACACAGGAAAACAGGTGATTCAGGATGGACAGACAGGCACATGAGATTACCACGATAATTATGAAAGATTCTGCAAAGCAAATGTCTTCCCAGATTGCATAAGAATATTACTAGAATTCCCAACATCTTCCTTCCACCCTTGCGGCAAGGGCTGCATCTGTTACATACCTGTAAGCTCACAGATCTGGGGGACTCTGTGCCCTGGCTAAAGCTTTTGGGCTCTCTTGTAATGTAAATATTAAAATCAGTGACTGACAGAAAATCTAAGCCTTTGAGCTTTGCAGGAAACAGCTGAGTTCCTCTGCAGAAGAGCTGGCACAGGAGGCACAGTGCGATGCTCACCAGTGAGCTGTGGGCAATAGAAAACAACTGCAGGGGCACTTGTAAAAATAAATTTTAATAATCCTGTCTTGTGACAAAACGTGCAAGCCTACCAAAGTGTAGCAATGAAGGTGGAGAGAAAGCACGAGGTTTCAAGGAGGGTTGAAGAAACAGATGAGGAGGATTTCAGATAAATTCTCCACCCTTTCACACCTGCAGTGTGCTGCTAGCTCTCCCATTACACAGCAAACAGCCTTCAGCTACTTTTCACACCCTCTTTCTCCAGAAGTCCTGAGGATGTTTAGAAGGCAAAAAATGCTGATATGCAGCACTTGTGCAATGCTGCGTGTTCCCAAAAGGATGAACTGGGATCCTGAGTACAGAAAAGACAGAATGCGACAGAACAGAATTAAAATATCCCTTTAAAATGTATCAGCATATCACTGCCACATCATGGGTGCTCAAAAGCCTCAGACCTACTACTTCCAGCTCTGTGAATTTGCTTTCCTCAACTTTCCCATTATCCCCAGCCTGAAGGAAGAGAATTAATGCAGAAACAAAAAAAGACCTGGTAGGGGACCTGGAAAGGAAAAAAAAAAAAAAAAAAAAAGGGAGGGTCCTGTGTCAATCAGGAAGTTTGCCCACCCTAACCTTTGTACCTTAGGTGGAGTTGTTTGTAAGCTGCTCCAAGCCCTTCTCCAGGGAATCCAATTGCTAGGAGAGCCGCCAGGTTTTAGAGGAAAACGATGGAGGAAGGGCAGCTGAGAATCAAACAATCGTTCTCGAGTGCTAAAGAAACTTTTCCTCTCACATCACGTCACCTTGGAAGCAGCCAGCTTTTGGAGTGGAAAGACCGACTGCCCTTTTTCTTTTCTGGCAACATTACAGTGAATGAGCATAAACCAGTGAGCATTAATGATGTGCAATGACAGCACACAAACTTCTCTGGAAAAGGGAGGCTCAGTTCCCTCTCAGCTGGCCAGGCAATGCTCACTGACTCACAGGCTTCATTATTTTTATGCCGCCCTCTGGGGCCTCCAGAGGAAGCAAAACATTTTTATTTGTCAGAGAGCACATTTTTATTTTGATTTTTTTTTTTTCTAAACAGCCATGAATGAGGGATCTCCAGCTGCAGCAACCTCACGTGGAAAGAGCTCGCAGTGTTTGCAAGGGAATTGGAAGGAAGAGAGGGTAACCTATCAATTCAGCCACGTCTCCCAACTGCACTGAAAAGGACTGGGTTAGTCAACAACATTAATTTTATGGTGTATTAGCACTACAGCTCTTCTTCCTTCCAGTATCATATCTAGAAGCAAATCTTCAGGTTGCAAGGAAGAGAAGATGCACATAATTAAGTAGCAAGTTCAGAGCAGCTGACCAGATTCCCTTCTACTCCTCTTTTTGCCTGGTATTTCAGAATAGAGAAGTCTCCTTGTATGCAGATAAACCAGGAATCCTTTACCTGCTGAAAACTGCAGCAGTATCGCTCAACCGATTTACAGGGGGAAAAAGAAAAGGCAAAATGCTAAAATAAATCAAACAAGGAAGGATTTAAGGAAGTAAAACTGCTACCCAAGTTCAGTTTTCTGCAGCACAACAAAGCTGGCTTTGAGATTTCTTTTTGAACAAGACACTAATTTATTGATAAGCAGCAGACGGGACTTTTGCTGTGGTTTATCGAAAGCTGCTCCAGCAGACTGGTGCCATATCAACCCCCAAGCAGAAACACCAGCAATCACCAGCAAACCTTTGTGCAGCATCTGGCCAGTCTCTGGTAATTTCCCATCTAAGAACTGATTTTGCACAGCCCTGCAAGCCCCAGAGAACTGATGGGATTACAGCACTGGTAACATGACTTGTAATTCCCTCAGTGCCAACAGCACTAAAACAACAAGAGACTCAAGCAGCCTCCAACACCAACTGAACAATGTGGTCCTCGCTCACTCTATTCTACCCATGAAAGCCACCAAGATGTTAACTAAACATTTCATTTTAAATGGAAAAAAATAACCCAGCTACCAGGCATAGCATCTGCATTACTTCAGCAAACAGCTCCTAACACAGAAATTGCAACGGTTAAGAGGGAATCTGCTGAATTTCCCTGCTCACCAAACATGACTTAATATGGGGTCTGTGGGCATCCCCACTTGTCTAGCAGCTTTTGGAGGATATGGTCATGACAGTGATTCAGACATCTAAAAATAAAGCCCTGCAGGCACAAGTGCATGCGCAGCACCTGAGTCACTCTGGGCTGCGGGAGCCCGGGAGCCAAAGCTCATCTGTCTCATTGACACCACTGCCATGGCCAAGCAAAAAGCCTCATCACCAAGCTCTGCTTCAACTCCTTCTCCCCTCCTCTCATTTTCTCAAGCACATATAAGTTCTTCCTGAAAAACCTTTGCTGGGCTTGGGTTTCAGTCCTGCGGCAGTTCAGCTTTGAAGCTCAGAGCTGAAAGATTATAACCCAATGTTGCTGAAGCTGTTTATTCATCTCCAAGGTGACAGGATGTCGTCACAGGCACTCGGCAGGACACCAAGCAGAAAGGCATTATTTCAGATGCTTTAGGGAAAAGCCTAATTGCCCACAACCTGGCCATAGGTTCAACAGCTGACAAACAAGGTTGTAAATGGAGCCTTGGCTTCTTGTCTGCCCCACAGCACCGGCTCTGAATGGGAAAAACTCAGCCCTCTTTCATCCTTGGAGAGTAACCTCTGCTCTCATTCATTAGGCAATGGAAAAAAAAAAAAAAGAGAAGCTGGCTCAGATCTGCCTGACACAATTTCCAGTTGCTTTGGACATTACTAATTATAGTCATCTTTATTTTTGACCTCTGATTACAGACTCTTTGCACATTCAGTCTGAATGGCAAAGCTAACCCCTCTTTTCTAGTAGACTTGGGAGGAACCTTATACCCTGCCCAAAAGCCACCGCCCACACTCATCCGAGCTGAGCACAAGAAATAAGATGAAAACATGGAAAGCATTTGCTTAAACATGCTCGGTTTTACTTCCTTCTTTAGCAAGTGCCACAGATCAAGGGCAGCAGTCCAGGTGAGAGTGTGATGTAAGCTCTTTTCCATGCATGTCCCAAGATGAGCTAACTGCTCTGCGCAGGAGCCTCATTTCTCACTGTTCTGACTAGCACTGTATCCTCAGGGCTCAGATGCTGAAAAGCAGATATTCACTTCAGTAAGATTAAACATGTCTGCACAACTCCAGTGCACCATGCTGGGGGCTCACATCTCCACACGAGAGAGAAAAATGAATTTCAGGAAGCAAGCCAGCACTATCTCCTAGAGGCACTGCAATACCAGTGTAAACTTCCCTAATATTGCTTACTCAATAAAACAAGGCATCACAGGAGGGCTATGCAAATCCCTCAACTTTGAAGTACTGCTCTCCTGTTGCCCCAAAGGACCAGCTCTCTATCTCCACACACCCAGACAAGTGGGTGTGTGTGTGTGCAAAGCGATATCGAGGCACCGCAGGTGTGAAATTTCTGATGTAATCAGGTCAGAAGCTGCTTTGACATTATTGTTGTGCTGCTCCGTAAAGGGTTAAGAAGCTGCAGGCCATATCCTCAATTCCATACTCTGCTCTATACCTGATAGGATCTGCAACCAAACCACCAGCTTTATTGCCTGCCTACGGGCAGGAGAAAATATTAGTCTTCTATAAGCATGATTTGAAACATCAGTGCCTCCAGCAAGGGGAAACCGAGATGTTAATTGAACTGAACAGCCCAGGAGGGAGCTCCCTCTTCCCTTCCTCAGTTGTAGGATTAGCACATCCCTACACCAGCATGGCAGGAAACATGAAGTACCTTAGGGAGTCTAAGTGGGATGTCTGTCTTTCACTCTGCTGCACATAAACATTAAAGTTACTTTAACAGTAAACAATTATTTGTTACAACTTTCTATTTTATCCCATCTCCTCATCCCTGAATTACAATCTCCTGGTTACACTGGTCTACGGACTGCAGGTTTCAAGGTAAAGGCATACTGATGCAAACACCTGCAGTTCTCCCCACTCTTTTTGGCAAATCCTGACTTTGAAAGATAAAGAAGACTGAACTTCTGCAGCAGCAAACCCCAGCAGATTTGTACAAACATCACCAACAACACAAAGGGAGTCTGAAGGAATCCATCTCTAACTCAGCCTACTAAAGACTTGAGGTTTCAGTAGCAGGAAACAGCCACCAGAATTTTACTTGTTAATTTAATTTTGAAGAAAAAACAGCTATTCCCCAGCTGCTTCAGAATATTACTCAGCCTAATGCAGTGACAAGTCTGAAAACCCACTTAACAAGGGGATACCTGAGCTTGATTTCTTTGGCATATCACTCTTTGGCATATCTTGTATCAGCCTACCTGTATTTAACAGCTACTGTCATCTTTGATGGAAATTCCCAAAAGGGGGCCCTACTAAGAATCAGCTTCAATTCTTCGACGAACTTTCAGTTTGCTCATACAGGAAGCTGGCCTGAATTTCAAGAAGAAATACCTTCCACACTCATATACAACAACCCAACAGCCAAAGGGAACCCAGCTCAGGCTGGATTTCACCAAAACCAAAGCAGAACCTTATCTCAGCACCTCTTTACAATCTTGCTGAAACTGTTCTCTTATCACAGAATAAATCCTTGTGAATTAACTGAGTGATGATTTTACCAACAGCCCATTTCCTGATCATATCCCATCCCATTCAGGGCATGGCACTTGGTTTCAAAAGTGAGATCTTGCCCACGAACCAGCCAGGAAGACACACGAATGCATTCAAAGACCATGACACACTCCAAGAAAAAAAGCATGTTTTAAAAGCCAGTGCCCAGATTCTGTGGTAGAGAGACCTTGGGATTCTATAAATAAGAAATAATTTTATACAGTATTTCTATTTAATTTGGTTTTGACAAAACAGCAAACCCATAACTGCCAAAGCTATTTAAGTCTGTGCAACACAACGTGCGACTGTGTGGCGATCCTGCCATTGGCCCTGAAAGGTGAATCAATACTAATTTCACTTTGTGGTCCATTGAGCAATACTTTGGAGCTTTAGGAGGTCTGTTTGGAAAACAGCAGCCAGTTTGTAACAGGAAACTTTAGCTCCACAAGGCCTCAAGCCATGTGGAGCAGGGTCAGGCCAGGCTCTGCTCCACGGAGAGCACAGCCTTTGGGTCAGGCTGAGCCTGGTGCCTTGTCAAAGCTTCACTGTGATTAACTTTATGCTCCTTCACTGTGAAAAACAGGCAATAACCCAGTGATTTCTGTACCATTCAGTATGTCACACAGCTGGGTTCAGAGAGACATCAGGAGATGTTTATAGAAATACCAGTGGTACTGTTACTAGAAGGGTGAACACCTCCCAGATCTTCTGGGTTCAATATTATCAACTGGTAATGAGCAACATGCCCTCAAAAGCTTCACCACAACTGGATTTTGAGTCTTCACCTGGATCCAGCCAATGAGTACAAAAAATTACACTGCAGTAAAGCAACAAGAAACACTATAAACCATCTTTCAATGAAATAAAAACCACCTATATTGTAGCGAGCACAGAACTGACTTGGTATATATGATCCATGTTTATTAATATCCCTTTGCAGTATAAGAATCTAGCCCTAAGCTTTGTGTCAGTGTAGTAAAAAAGCATCACTTTTTCTTCTGCTCAGTGGAAACAACCTTGTGTTGTAGGGAAGGGGCTTAGGGGAATCAAACACTGCAGTCATTGACTGCAGGACCTCCACGAACATCTGCTCCACACAAGGACCACTCTCCCACAACGCCCTGCAGGACTTCACAAGATTTGCAATCTGAGCTTGGACTTCATTTATTTTAGCACATGTTTTCAGGAAACTTCCCTTTCCTTTCTACCCTGTTTACAAATTTACACAGCAAACTCACTTTGCCTCCCTTCTCAAACAAACACATACATTTTGCCTTTTTTCTCCTCTGTGTACTCATGATCTCTGAAGCTCAGCAAATAAACTCTCAGCTACATCCACTTCTAAACTGCTGATTTCTGTAGAGGAATGACAGATGGAAGAGAGCTCTCCTGCTTCATTTTTGGCAACTCTACAGCCAGAAGTCTGAATACACTCAATGTGCCCTCATTCCTCATTAACCTGAGAGCCACTTATGTATCTACTGCAAAGAGTGCAGAACTGGAATATGGCTCAAACAGATCTTGAAAAAGGCTGTAGGTTTGGGAAAAGCTGCTTCATTAAAATGTACTGAAACTCCTAAGTCCATCTGCAAAAGCCTCCTACAGCTTTGCATGTCTTTAACCAGTACCATTTCCGTGTCTGTCCTGATATGACACAGCAGCCATAGGTATAAAACACCTCTCAAGGCTTGATTGCTGCTATTTGATAGAAAACCAACACTATACATAGCAGTCACAATCATAATTATGAAACTGAACCCATATGGGAATTCTGAAAGATGGCCCTAACAGAAGATACTTTCAACAGGGATTCAAATAACTTATAAAAATAAGAGAATTTAAAAATATATAGAAAATACTTCTTCAAGTACAGTCAAGTAAATTTGCTATTTGTTGGCAGAAAACAGAGCAGGTGAAGAGCTGAGCTGGTTTTCTGGCAATTGTACAAAACTACTTTTAGGGAAATCGCTTCAAACTATAACACACCAGAATTTATCATGATAAAGCAGGCAACATTCAAAACCACAAGAACCCTGTAGCTCAGACTTTAAAATGAGAGGGCTTCTCCATCTTGAAAGGTGACTTCCATCAAGGTGAAAGTTGGAAACCCACACATATTACTCCCAGTTAACTCCCTACATAGTTTTACTTTGGAATATGACTGTCCACTTGCAGAATGGATTCAGCTAATTAAAAGGCTAAAGGGTAATATTTAGAGACAATTCTCATATAGATGGGAAGTTGTTTCTCAAAGATGAAGTCTAGCTTTGTTGAAGGGAAGTAGATAACAAACCTCAAAGGAAGAGATTTTTCTTGTATGAACTGTAATTTTTTTTAAATTTAAAGGACACTTCTGTGTACAAGAAATCAGGACAACATAACCTCAACATTTTCCATTGCAAAGCAGAAATCCCTGCTTTGTGCTCTCCTGTTAAGAACTGGGGCTGCATTTGCAAAACAACCCAACAAAGAAGTACCACCTCCACTGAAATACTCAGTCATTCAGCAACTCAGGGGAAGAAAAGTCAGCTCCAGACCAAGCAGCAAAGCTCAAGGCTTACATTTGACCAATACTCTAAACAAAGCTTGACCTAACACCAAACAGGCAGCTGGTTTGCACACAGAAATTTGCAGAATGTTACTTTTGCCCCTTTAATGAGAAAACCACCATCTCTGTGCCTCCAAAATGACCATGTGATGGTTTTTCATTTACAAGCCAGAAATTCATGGCACAAATTGATGAGGTGGGGATTCAGAGCAGGTGACAGCATCAGTCACATGAAAAGCTCACTCAGAACAGATGCAAAAACATGTCACCATTGGCAGGTGACCTACCTGGATGATGGCAGCTCCACTGCTGAAGTCACCAGGAGCAGCTTAAAAGGACAAATGGAATAATCGTGACCCTGAAGCCACATAATATTTCTATAATGGGCTTGAAACACGCTGCCAGTCACAGGCAGCACAGAGTAAACAGTTTGGCCAAGCTGCCCAAGCAATAAGCAGGTTACTGTGAAAGAAATGACCAATGCTCACAGCAAATGACCCAGCAGAACCAATCTCACCACCCCTAACGAGCTCTCCAGACAGAACAGTATGAATGCTCACAGTCATTTTCAATATTTCAAACCAAGAAACCACTCCCTCGTATTCTTAATTACCTCCCACAGCAAGACAGACAGGGATTTGGAGCCTCCATAAATTCTCAGTAGTAGAGGAATCAACCCATTAATTTTCTAACATTAAGGCTACTGGGTTTATTTTATAAAATTACTAGCCAAACCAGAGTCCAATAATGGGATGATCTATTTGGAAATAATATTTTGCTTGGAGGAAAGAAAGAAACACTGTTTTCATCTCTAATACCCATAAATCACTGTATTTACAGACTACAGCTTGGGGACTCAGGGCCAATCTACTGATAGGATTTCTCTTCTATTTGCACCGTGTCAGCATCTGCTCTCTTCATGTGAAAACAAAAAGCTGCCCAAGGAGATTATGGCACTTTCACACCCTGGATCATCCCAAAGAGTCTGCCTAGTTCAGCTGGTTAGGAGCACACCACACTTTGCATTTCCTACTATTTTAATATAATAAGTGTTTAGTGAATATAGAATAACACTGGTAAAGCAGCTCTTGTTCAACTTCAAACAAATATAAGACACTTTATTACAAAAGCTGAAGTCACATGCTCCAAGGCTTCTTTGACAAAGTGATCATGGGCATAATAAGGTGAACACCAATAAGTACAATCAAAGTACATCCTCCTCTCCCTAGACATGTTCCTACTGTTCAATTACACTGTGGTAGACATGGCTTATTAAAGGATTTTCACACACCTAAGGAGCCATGTCTGGCAGTGATTTCTTTACTTATTTAAATAAACATTTTACACCTATATTTACACAGTGCTTTTAAAGGGAACCTCCAAAAAGCATCAAAAACCATTCAACTCCAGGGTAAAAGGTAACAGTTAAACATGAGAAAAATCACAAGGAAGAAGAGAAATTAAATTCCAGAAAAAAAAAGAGCAAATGACATGGATTTGAAAGCATGCTAGGGGCTATGCAGGGCTATACAGAGCTCACTTATCACAGGTAAGAATTCAGATTGAATTTTGGAGGTCTAATCTGAAATACAGAGTCATAATATTCCTGGGGTTAAACAGCTCCAGAGAGCATCAGCATTACAGGAGGCTTCTTCTGCCAAATTACCACCACTCTTACTTGAATCTACACCTCCTGATTGTCTATTAACACAACAATCTTGTATTATATTAACCTCAGTCAATCATTTTACCTCCACAGAGGCACAGGCTAGGAAGGGAATTTCAGAGTTCAAGCCCATTCTCTTGCTGGATCATAAAAATCCCAGCATTACTGTATCACACAAAAGGTCCCCCACTGGGACTTGATGCAAAACAAGGAAAACCAAAACAAGGAAACAAAGCAAACAAGGAAAAATCCTTAAACAAAGAAAGAAAATCTTTGAAATCACTGGCCCATCCACTTATGTGCTGTTAATTCATAATGATCTTGATTCCAATAGCTAGCTGGAAATTTTCAACATAGTATGTGTCACTTTATTTAAAAAACACGACCTACATTTGAATTTCTGAGTAAGAGCGCAGACGTACACAACGCTTTGCATGCTAAAGAAGAGGCTTTATAGTGGCTCAGATTTCACACGTTCCCATCTTTTGAACGGCAAATCTGTTCTGACTCTGCCCATTGTTACGGGATCTAAAAAATCCAGAGCCACGGAGAGCACCTGACCTGGGAGTTCTGATAAAAACCAGGCTATTGCAGGGAGACAGCAGGAAAAAAGAGGCCGCTGGGTCGTCAGTCAGACGCTCTTTAATCAGGTTGAAACGCTTGGCTGTGGAGAGGGGGGCTCAATCTCTCCAATCCACATTCCCATCGCTCATGCTGCTTTCTTAATTAGCAGCAAGTGGACAACAGCTGTCAGTAGCCTGGAGGCCAGAAAGTTATCAGCAAAAAGGGGGATGTGTTAAGAGAGAGACACAGAACCGGGCTGTTAAATGGACCAGTGGTCAATACAGGCAAGAGATCCATCCACAGCCAATATGGAATGCTTTGGGTTGGAAGGGACCTTAAAGATCATCTCATTCCAACCCCCTGCAATGTACAGGGACACAGCCTCGTCCACTGACACTGGGAGGATGCTCTTCCTGCTGGCTTTAGACTGGTTATTTTAATATATGACTAACTGTAATTCAGTTTTTTATTTCTATTTTTTTTTTTAGTATTCCCGTAACAGGAAAATTTAAACTGAGAATAGAAGGAAATGGGAAGGCCATCCTAATGTCTTGATGAAAATACATGGGGGTCAATTCAAAGGCACAGCAGAATAAAGGCTACAAGATTGTTCCAGAGATTTTAGGCATAAAAGTTGAAGCACAGGAAAGAGGGGGAAGAAAGGATGATTTATTTAAACAGTGAGGGGAAACTTTAGCAGAAGATAGAAACTTCATCTAGAAGCCCTAACCCTCAAATAGCCCAAAAGAAAAAGACTCTACTCGGTCATTATTGCCTGTGTATTAAATCCTGTGAGCCCAAGTCATTGGTCTTGACCTTACTGTACCATGAATTAGACTAAAGTGGGTCAAAAAGAAAATTCATTCCCAAAGAGGTGACACCCTCTGGTCAAACCATGCGCTTATCTCGTAACACAACTCGCTGACTGTCTGGATCATCAAGAAATAAAGTAATTGCTTCCCTGTTGGATGTCCTGATTACTGTCATTTGTGGCAATAGGGAACTCAATTCAATTGCAAGCAATAAAATGTATTATTAAAATTCCCCACTGCCCATTTGTTACTGATAAATTGTCATCACCCCAACTTCTTCATAAAAGCCAGGCTTCTTTTGAATTTGGCTTTATCCTACCCAGAAAGCAGAGATTTGGAGCAATTTTCTGAGGCCTGGCTGGCAGTTCTGCCAGTTCTAAATATATCCCAGCTTTCTGAGCTTGAACCTATGCAAGGCAAGCTGGGAGGAAGATGGAAGTATTTCCCCAAGCTGCCAGTAGACTAGCAAGACATCTAAAAGCCCTCATCAAATTAAGTGCTTAATTACAATTCAGACTTTGAGACTCTGGAAATTAGGATAATCTTCTGGGAAATTTAACAGTCTCCCACAAAAGAAATTGCAACATACAAGCCAAAAAAAGCAGAGAGCTTGGAGAATGTCATCCCATGAAATCACACCTTGTACTAGATTCCTCACCCTAATTCCTGGGGAATACGAAGTGAGATCCACAATTTAATTTCAGGTTCCTGAGCCATTGGGAAAGTTGAGGATCAACATTTAGGAGGCTAAATCAGGAAAAACAGTCTCATGTAAAAAGCTGAGAAATGCTGGTTGAGTTGATGGAGAGCTGCCTGTGAAGGGACCTTCTCACACTTGACTTCATGACAGACTGTGAGGCGAGGCCACAAAGGGCACGGCTTGGAGAAGGTCTCAACACAGCCACTGGCACAGCCACCAAAATTTTGGCAGGAAAGCAATGGCTGCAGGCTTGCCAGCTCCATTCCTCTAGGTGGCATGATCTGTGCACGCATCACCTGGACCTTCCCACGCGGAGAGATGTCACCACTGCACAGCACTACGTCTGCCACTCTCACTACCTAATGACATCCCTAAAAGCATGAACTAACAACCCACTCACAGGCTACACAGCTCCAGTGATGACTGAAAAGCCCACAGAAGGTCTTGGAGAAGCAGAGATCATCTGCTCACAGTACCAAGTGGAACCACAGCAGAAAATGAAAGGAGGGCAGGAGTTGTACTCACTGTCCTTACCTCACTACAGAATGAACTTTCCATCACCACCCATCTTGAAGTCAGAAGTACAAAATAAATGTTTGCACAATGCTCTAAAAATGTAAAGCTCTAGGTGAACACTAAGCATTACACATTTTCCTTTTTGATTCATGAAATTATTGGAAGGGAAATGAAATCTTGATCTCAAAATAAGCCGGAACATCCCACACTTCCCGTTGTTACCAATCTCATGAGCCATCACCCCAGAATCACATTCAGCAGCAAGAGGAGCTCTGCTGCTTGGGCAAGATGTGTAAGGATGTTCTTTTGCTGTGACACATGTACCACTGCTTGCTGGCACATCCCTGTACATCTCCAGGACAACACTGCTGAGTCAAAACCTTGTGACACAGAGGATGCACTACAAGCAACACAAGTGTCACCATCCAAAAAACCTGCAAACTAAGAGAAACAAAGGGCAGGGAGAGCTGACAGAGAAGAAATCATATCCTGGTATCAGAGACAACAAGAGAAAAAACAAAACGAAAAGCAATTCAAACCCAGAGCTCAAATGGAGAATGAAGGAAGTGACTGAACTTGGGCTGGAGGTATCTCAGAAGCTGAGCTATGACACTGGGTTCACTTGGATAATGCAGAAGCTGTAGGTGAGAGGGTGTTTCCCATCAGCAGCTTATCTCTGCACACTCAGCTTCCAGACAGGTTCACATGTGGAGCACTGTACTCCTTGCTCATTGTTTTTTCCGTGAGCCAAAGGTCAGCAGCGCTGCTACAACTTCCCATACCCTGGATGAGCCCTCTGGAGCCTGCTGCTCACACCTGGTACTGATCAGAAGGGTCTGGACCAAAATCATAATTTATTTTTCCAGAAAATGTCAACTACAGAAATTCACAAAAGTGTTCATTAATTCAAAACAAATCTTTTGGCGGAAAGCTATGGAAATGGATAGATAATCTCATCAGAAGTCAGGTCTGTGATTAAAAACAGAGAATATAACCAAAAAAAGTCCCAATTTGCTCATAGGAAGCTCAGGACAGGGAGTTGACCGCAATTCCAGTGAGTGCCAGGTCCTGACAGAAAGCCAGGCTAGGTCACAGGGTGCTGCAATGCCAGAGAATGCTCAAAGCCATGCAGCCAGCAGAGATGCCTACCTGCAGAAACAGAAACTGCTGCATTAACTCAACATGGAATAAATCAATTAAATTTGTACCCTGGAGCAAGAGTCTGGGGAGTGTCCAGACAAGCCTTAACAAATATTAACTAGCCTGAAGTTAAATACCTCTCTGTAAACTGTCCTACAGACTTTGATACCCTAAGAACCAGAATTTTTTTTCCCAATATAAAATTCCAGGCAAGTGAAAATATGAAAGCAGTTCTTCATACAGTTTAACTAGACTGATCATTTAAGCTTGAGCTGCTTCCTAGAGATATCAGGGCTTTCACAAGATTTTTTCTTTGGCTTACTCATAATGAACAGCTGCTCTGGCAACTGCTGGAGTCAGCAGGTACTTCCTGCGCTGAAAAATAGTCATCAATATATCTCAGCACAGAAAATCATACTCTCTTTAAAACAATTCATGATAGAGTTTAGATATCAACTGGCTCCACGCCACAGACACTCCCTTAAACAATGGTTACACCCTCTATACAGCTAAAAATGAAATAGCTGAAAAGGAAGACATTTTATACAAGTTCCCAGGGTAAAACACATCTGAGAAGCACTGGTCTGGGACTGACATTGTTCTACTGAAAGAATAAATATCTGAGTCCAAATTGTATTTCCTTCACCACCTTCCCAGACTTGCACAAGGAGAAAATCTCTCTGAGCTTTCCTTTTATACTTCTGGTGCTCTCTGACAGAATGAAAACCCAGCCTTTTATAAGACTGTAAATAAATTAGAAGTGCTGCAGATTATGATTTGCCCTTTTGTTAACATCACTGGTAGCAGCAGTGAGCCTGTTTGCCAGCTTAGGAGAGGTCTGAAACTCTTTCAGTGTTGACTTTAAGCTGAATACAAATATTGAGTGAGCTGCCTGTACACGGAGTCCTCAACCACAGCGATCTCCTCGCACAGCAATGCTGCTCACAATGCTGCCAGTGAGCCAGGGTGTCAAAACAAACATCATTGTATTAATTGCATCTGTTGATGAACCAGCCCAAGAACAGCCTTGTTCAATCACAGGCTTTATAAGACAGCACTGAAATGTTATTGTGAGTGTTGAGATGGATGAGTCAACAGACAAAATACAAAAGCATTTGTAAAGAGAGTCTCGCTGGAGTAATTTGAAAAGCTGCACAGCTACACAAAATTATGGCCTTTATTGACATAGCTTGCTCATAATAGTTCTTAACCTAGTTTTAAGTTTCAGTTTTGTTTTCTGCAGCCTTTCCAGTCAAGGACGGGCAAAACCACAGTACTGTTACCTTTGCAAAGGTGAAAGATCAGCAGATGTGCAACCAATCTGAAAATAGTTCAAGAAGTCATGTCAGATACTAATCCTCACTTGGGGAGTTACAAATGGCTCTTCTCTGTACTTTGGAAGCTTTCCTTGACCTTGTGGACTGAAAGACCTTTCAAACTACCAAGTAAATATAACACTGGGGCTCAGGGTCAGCCCAAGGCAGGAAGCACTGGCCACACATCACCAGCCAGCCTCTCCTCCTGGTCTTACTCGGCTGAAATCATCTCTGCAGTGTCACGTAAGGTCAGGAGATTCAGGTTACTGAAAGGATGACATTTTAAACCTGATCTCTCTCCCTCTCTCATCCAAAACCATCTGCAACTCATCTTTTAAGGCAGAGATTATTCATTCTGAGGGAATTATCCACTAATCAGTTTTTATCTCCAAACTAGGTCCTCATGCTTGCAGCTAGGTCTGGCAGAGGTTTAAGTTCCTTCCACTCTCAGAGCAGTCTCCCACTGGACAGATTTTAAAATGCAGATGATGGCAGCTCCATGTGCTAAGCAAACCAGCCCAAATTTACCAGCCAACATCATGTGGGTACAGAGTGCTCCAGTTTTGAGTCACCTTTACTGGGCTGGAGTTAGTTCTTTACACCTTCATGTCCAGGGAACTGCCATGTGAAGTTTCACACCACTCAGATTTTCTGAAGTAGGATAAATGTACGCAAAACTACACTGCACAACAGGAAAAGGAGACAAGGACTCCAGTATTTCCCCCCAAACCACACGCAGAGAGAGAGGTCAGCACAGACCTCTGGCTCCCAGCACACTTGCTCACTAGCCTGGCTGCTACTCCCTTTGATATTTGTCACAGCCAAGCGTGAAACTCAAGAGAAGCACGTGTTCAAGTGAGTCAGACCCCTGCATTCTGCAAGTGCTTCTCCCCTGCTTATTATAGCTCATCCTTTAGCTCTGCCCTGGGACACCAAATCATTTTCTATCCACTGCTCAATCACAGCAGTTCCTTCAGTTCCTTCCACTCACCAGCACAAAATTCATGTCTGTCACCTCCCAGAGGTGACATCCCTGTTCTGCAGGGCCTTCCAAGTAAGATCTGCTCTTCATCTGCAGTTATCATGCAAAAATACCCCTACAGAAACCCAGGCAGATAAACTGCCTCCTGCATTTCACTCAGGGGCCAAGGCAATTACTGCAGAACTTGTAGTTTGCATCAGTAAACACAGCAATGTAATAGTTTTGGGTTATTTGATTTTAAATTTTGAGGACTATGTTGAAACAAAACCAAAACCAAACCAAACTCACCCTGGATTTCTCCTGACAAGCAAATTGTTAAACTGGCCCAAAATCTTATTTTACCAAGTGCAAAAGAGAAATTCTGGAGATTCTTCAGCTGGTATGAATCAGTATAAGAGGCATTTCACAGCTGTAGAAGTAAGAATATTTTGGGGAAAAGAGATGTTTTTAATTCCCTCTAGTTCATTTAATACATTCTAAACATCATAGCTTAAAATAATCCTGACAGACAAAGCAGGCCAGACCTTCCTATCCAACAGAGTACAACTCTGCACTCACTGCCTCAAAACTATTCTCTACCCTCTCTTGGGTAAAATAGCAGGGATGGAGGGAAGGAAACTATTTAGACTGAAGAGCAGAAACCTCTACTCAGACCCATTTGTTTTACTCTGCAAGTATTGACAGATGAGTAATGAAAACTTTGCTGCAGACACAGACTGTTCTTCAAGGCAGCATCAGTTAATAAACCACAACCACAGCTGCAAAAATATTAAGGAATTTAACTAAATGACTCCTTCAAGGGCAAAGGATTGCAGGAGGAGCCAGTTTTTGTGCTTTGTTATCATCCCAAAGGTTAAGATCAGAGCATGCAGCATCAACACAAACCAGTGTTACTGTTTTGGACATAAAAGCTTTGAATAACAATTTCATTAAATGTATACAACTGGGTACTAATATTTCTAGCATGACTCTTTTCCATTATGATAATATTTGAAACTTAGTATACACGTTGCCAAAGCTTTTAGATGTGAATTATCTCATCTGAAAAGAATCAAATGGTAAAAACAAATTAACAGTAATAATAAAACTTACAGCCTGTTAGCTATCAGAACCACAGAAGCACCAAGGCTGGAAGAGACCTTCAAGATGATCTGGTCCAACTGTCAGCCATAATCACCCCAAAACCACATTCCCAAGAGCCACATCCAGACATCTCCTGAACACTTCCAGAGACAGCGACTCCACCACTTCTCTGGGCAACTTATTCCAAGGCCTGACCTCTCTTCCAGTGAAAAATCTGAGCTTCTCACAGGATAAGCCACAGCACTGGCCTGGTAGCATGGCTGGGAAGGGTGTTTTGCAGGCATTACAGACTTGGATCAGGATGCTGATCCACAGCCACGCTAACAGCTCATGCACACTGGGAATGATTTCAGAAGCAGTTGTGCTCACAGCTGATGGGGGAATTTTCTGGTGACATTACCAGTGGAGATCCAACAGAGAGGATAACCAATGGCTCTAACCTTAGGTACAATTATTTATACCAGTCCCAAGTCCCTACAGAACTTGAAAAGTATCCAAACAATGACATGGGCAATCAACAACCTTCCAACATCCTTTTTATTGTTACTAACACTCTCATACACCTTGTTGCCAAAAGACCCTCAGGATTTATAGATAAATTCCTCTGCCCAGGGCAAAAGAGGGTTTGGATCCCTTGGAGCTTGCCACTCACCAGGCTGCCAGCCAAATGGAAGCTCAGGGAAATTCTCCTGGGTATCACTTGTGGTGCACCTGATGTCCCTAGGGAGCCCTCCGAGTGAAACACCCACCTCACATTTGAGGTCTAATGAAGCAGGCTGTATTTCAGGATAAAATCTAAGGATAAGTGCTGCCAATGAATATTTAGGGAATTTATACAAGTGCTTTCACCCAAGACACACAGGAACAAAACCATCTTTGTTTAAAGGCTACCTGGAAATAGGCACAGAGAGTTAACAAGAACCAAATTCTCTCTTGGCATGGTTTTTAAGTGTTTCTTTGCCCTGCAATTGTTACCAGGCTTTTATTGGTAATCCATCCTTCACTGCCCTTGACTGGTTTCTCTGAACTGTCTCCAAAACACACATATTTGCTTTTTCCCCCAAAGAAATTTCCCATTCCAGGCCATTCACAAGTCACGTTTGCCAAATGGCTACAAACATGGGATAGCTGCATTTTCAATTCTGCCATAATGAAGGCCCTATTTGCAGCCTCTGTGATTGCCTCAGCTTTCCTCAGAAAATGTGCAGAAATTGAAATAAATTTTAATATCCATTCCTCCACAAAGTCTGACAGAAATTGGCCAGTAAGTCTGAGAGTTGTAACAGAGGATGGATGAGCTATCACAGCTGCCTTATGTAAGGATGTTACAGATTAAGGAAGAGAGGTGCAGACAAGGAGCAAACTTATCTCTGAGAGATGTGCCAAGTTATGCATGAAGACTCACTGGTTCTTCTTTAAAGGGATTTTGTGCACCTGAATATCACAAAACTGGCCAGAGTTGAGAGTGCCAGCTCATGTACTTTAAACACCATTCCTTAAATTCACTCCATCTTTTTAACAGGGTGGTTCCACAATGTTCCAAAGTGTTTCTCCTGTAAAACAACATCCCAGACAGAGCAGGGGACAGAAGTGCCACTGATTCCAACGACAAAGAGCAAACAGCTACACACATAAAAAGAACAGAAAAACGAAGCTGAAAACAGAGAAACTCCCCACCTCAGTTTGTCAGTTATGTTCTAGGTATTGCTTATAATGATACAAGATTATGGGGTTTTTTTAAAGTCATGTGACTTTCAGGTGCACAATGTTTCTGGGTACTACAATTTTCTTCCCCACACAGCAGATCTGGAGAAGCAATTCCAAGTAGTAATAGTTAAACTCAATCCCTGCACTGCTCTTACCATGCTCTGTCAAAAATCTGGCATCAGCCCTAACATCTGATTTCGTGTGACCTTTCAAGGGTATTTATACAGACAAACCACCTCCTGCACAAACCAGTGCTCTACATTTTCTGCAAATCCCTGTAAATTCATAGATGAGTTCTAACTAAACCTTTTGGCAGAATTCCCTAGTTCCTCAAATGTATTATTCTTATATATAATTCTACTAAGAAAAGTAGAAAATGTAAGTCTTAAAAAAATTAAGATGGAAAATATATATCCAAAGAGGGATATTTCATTTTCTTGTATATTAAAGCTGCAGCACACATCACTGTCAACTGTGAAATGCAAGGCTGCATCAAGAATTAAAAAGGAAAAAAAAAGGCAAAATGCTCAAATTGACAAAGTTAATATAGTTAGAGCACAGCTGAAAGGATCATAAAACACCCAAGAAAAAGCTGTGTTTAAACAGTATTGTCCTGCTAACTGAACCCATTGTCAGATGGATTCACTGAGCTCTGCTCTCCAGAATTGATTGGTATGTACTCTACAAGTAGAATTGCAATATTGATCTCCCTGGGTGCCCTTTGTGATGTTTGGTTCGTAAAGGAAACTTTCTAAATATGGAATTAATTCCTGAGGCTACTGTAGAACCTCTTGGGCAGCACAGACAGGACAGACTGGTACACAGGACCCAAAAAAACCCATCAAAAGGTAAGGGATAAAACAATATGTGCTGTATATCTGGAACACACTTGTTTTGGTTCTCATTTTAATTATTAAAGACTCCCTGCAAAGCACAGCTGAATGGATACAGAACTATTTATTCAGTCTCCTGGTAAAATTCTATCAAGGTTTAATCAACCAACCAAGCTGCAGTATCTGCTTCCTCCAACCTTACCAGCTGTGAGTAACTATTCTTTGATTTTAAACCTCCACTGATTTTTTTCTTTCTTTCCAGAAGCCTAAAAAAGAAAACTCTCATGAATTTTCTTTCAAACCCCAAGATTTTGTACACGTCAGGGATGAAATTAAAGATCTTGTTTAGAATATAAATGGGACTGGTTCAGTGAATATGTTAAGTACTCAACAAAGGGCATCCCCCCATGAAGCCTTCAGAGAGAAAGAATGAGAGCATGAGAGTGCAAGCAAGCTTTAACCTCTCTCCCTGGGCAGAATAATGGATTAGGATTTCCTCAGAGGCACTGATGGCCATGCCAAGATGTTAACTTACATCACAAAATGCACAGGATTTTCATGGCACCAAAAAAATTCTACCAAAAGCAGCAGACACTGTCACCCAGCTTAAGTAAGATAATGCAAAACATGCGTTTTTTTCAATTCAAAAAGCCTCATTTCTATAATTAAGAAATCTCTTCTTCAGTGCCACCCATGCTCATTTGACTCTCAGAGTGGTTATAAAATGGGAACAAAAAAATTATTTCTAATATAGCTCTTATCAATTCTCAGATCTTTTAGATACTTTCCTAAATATGATACAATAGAAAGGAGGTGAAGGAGAACCAGTCCTCCCAAATACTGTGAATACTGTACCTCCCACAACACCAAGTGAACACTGATACAGGCTTTTTCCTCTACTTCTACTCACTTCTCCCTTGCTCTCACAAGGAAACATCATCTTATAAACCCCACAGAAGGTGAGCTGTGCTAGCAGCTCAAACAGCAAAGAGATTTAACAAGAAGAGACTGTTTCCAAGCTGGAGAGCTTTCACTGAAATATGCAACCCAAATAAAAGCAGATCAATAATGTGATCAATCAGCTTTCTCAGGCTGCTTCACAGAACATATGAGGACATCATTTCTCTCTTGCACAGATGAAATTGTTTGCTCTGTCACTGCCAGTGTCAGACACCTTAAGAAGAGACTGGAAATGTATTTTTAAGAGTGGATGCTGTGGGTCAGGGAATAAAGCTGTAATTTGTCAGGATGCAGTAAAACGCGAACGGCACAACTGCAGAACATTCCTCTGGCAGCACGTCCCAACCTGCAGGATTCCTGCAGCTTTTCCGGATTGCTGAAATTCATCTTCTGTCTCTTTGCCTTGGAACAGGCTCCATGAAAGCCGTTGGGAACGTCCTCCTTGCCTGATTTCCCCCTTTGCCATCCGTCTTGTCTTCTCCTCTCTGCTCTCCTCGCACGCAACTCAGCCCCCGCTCCCTCCTCTCCCATCACCGCTGGGTTGGGCATCCTCTCACTTAATTTTCTCATCTTTCAACCCATTCCATCAACGTGTGATGCCCCCTTTTCCTTCTCTGGCCACCTTTTTATACACCTTGGAGTGCTGGGGCTGCAAATACAAACCTGCAAGGACAATAAATCTAGTTTTCCTTCAACCTGTTCTCGCTTTTTCCTCTATTTCAAGCCCTGAGAATGATACACTGTTCTCTTTTACCATCCCCTCATCCCATTATGATCTACAATATTTTTTGACTGTAGCCAAACTTTAGCTATTTAGAAAAAAATTACAAAGAACAAAGCTAATATCCTTGCAATAGCTATGTGATTTTGACACTGGCTGAATCCCATAGTCATATGCTAACAAACAAAAAGGAAAAATGTAACTCCAAAGCAGAATTTTTCAAGTATTCAGGCACTTACAGCATAACAAATTTTCAATTCTTTTCAGAGAGAAAAACCTATTCTGTCACAAATCTGAGAAGCTGAAGGACTCCTCTCCATGCATAGGATTTTTCCCCACATAATGTAATGTCTCTACAGGCAGAATACAAGCTGAAAAGACTAATTTCATGCTAAGCAACAGTACACAAAGGACAAGAGCTTCCCAAACTAGCAAAAGATCCCAAATCTCCAGTTCCAGCAGAAAAAATGTTGTGATTATATGCTTTGGAAAACTGAACAAGTTATATCCACTACATGTATTCAAACTATGCAAAATGATGGGTGTGGTGAGGAGGGGGAGAGAGGAAGGAGGCTATTAAATCACCTTACCTGTAATTCTGACATGTAATTTGTTATTTTTAATATACAACATAGTTTCAGGTGTTTTATCTGGCACAAGGACAGAAAATGTTCTTTATCATCTTACCTTTGCTGGGGTACAAGGGATCTTCCAAACTGGGTGCTACGGTAACAAACAACTCCAGCTCCCACTAGCCCAACTGAGAGCTACCTATAATACACATAAATGATTGAGTGATTGAATTAAACCTGATTAGCCATCAAATGCCTCTGCCAAGGAAGGGACAACATCTCTCCAGCTTCTTTAAAATGAAGTCTAGAAAGTTAACTCCTCGTGTTCCTCCACTTGCAGTTCAAATGCTGTTAAGAATCTGTATGGAAAACTTTATTTCCAAAGATCTGTAAGTCAACAGCAAAGCTCATTTTGCCAATTCTACCCTCAGGCTTTCCACTTTGGAATAAAAAAAGTCTTAATGTATATTTCTTAAAAAAAAAAAAAGACCACACCTTTGCATTAGAATCTACCTGCACCTACAATAGAGTTACTAGAGCATCAACTGCAATTCAGAACTTCCAAAAATATGAACAAAACCCCAAGGAAACCTGAAAGAGGAGTTACAGATTGACTCCCTTCCCTAGAAACAGACAGCCAGGTTTCTTCCACTCAGGCAATACATTGCAGCAAGCAAAGCCACACAAGTGAATCAAGAGATCTAAATAAGGGATATTTGTTTTACCATCTTGACTGACAGTGAACTTCCACTCCTCTCTCTGCCTGCCAAGAGGTTAGCAAGAACCAGTGAGTTACCACCACATAAAAATCACAACCAAGAGATATATTTAGTCACTGTGGTTCAAGGAAAACTATTGCTTACACTGAAAATAAATTTAGCAATTGTTTCCAGTTTCTGATTTTCACTGACTAAGGCACAACCCAGCTGCTTCACATTCCAGTAGCCTTCAGCTGTCTTTTTTTCTCCATTCCTTGCCCACTTCCTTCTTACAACTGCTAAGACCATCTCAATCCTGCAGCAGTTATCCCACAGGCTACATTTTGGAACACACCACCTGTCACCTACAGTGGCTTACAAAAGATGCCAAATTCTGCTCCTTGTGCCATTTTGCAGAAATCAGCGATTATTTTGTACCTGTATTTTACCTCTACACAAACCCAGCCTCAATGGTTGATGCTGTTTAAAGAAGTTACAGTAAAACCCATGTGGGATGTCACTATGGGAGCAGCACACAGGAGGAAACAGGAGGTGCTAAAAGCCTGACTAAGGAAAAATTGGGACTGAACTGCCTTTGGGCTTGAGAGGTAAGTTTTTTGAAGGTCTAATTTTCAGATTTGCAGATAACTCCTACTTTGCCAACAGAGAAGCACTTCAGCTGGTCAACTGCAAAATTTTCTAACCTGAAACCCCTCACTTAATATTGAGAAACACTGTACAGCTGTGAATGCACAACAGTCCTGCCTAGTAACCCACCTAAGCATGACAGACAAAGAGAAATTGCAGAGAACTGTACAGGTATATAAAACAGGCAGGCTAATTTCCATAAAATGATTCAAGACATGATGACAGTTCAAAATATACCCTCTGCAAAAACAAAATCTCCAGGAAATTTCACATTAGTACAAAAACATCCGCAGATGAACAATTCAGGATCACATAAATTGGCATGAGGACTCCAGATAGAACATTAAATTCCTACAAATATGGGAATAATGTCACCTCCTGAATTGTTTCTTCAATTTTGTCATTTTCTTAAGAACAGTTCTCCTGGAATTACCCCTAGATGTTTATCCCACCAATACTAAAGGGTGAGAATTTGAGGTGAATTTGCTTATAAAGCAAGTGCTTATGAGTAAAAGGTAAAGCCAACAGTGCTTTTGGTCTACTGGAAATAAACTCATCCCACTGAGTCCTGAGCAGAATAGAGATGACTGCCTGCACTCCAAGTAGCTAACACCTGAAACAGCTCTCTCAACCTTTAGCAGGCAGCTACTGGAAAAGCAAGTTCACAAGGGAAATGAAAACCCTGAAAGGAATAACAAGACTAAGAGTGAAAACACCAAGTAGAATAAACCTTCAAAATATGGCACCCACATGTTCTTTGGTTTCAATAAAAGGTCATTTTTGACTTGTTTCACGACAAGCTTTTGGTTCAGAGCTGATGGTGTCTAATTCCTCCCTTACTCTCCCTGAATGATGCAGAGTAGCTGAATTCCCTGCAGCACGTAATCCATCAGGTAAATAAAAACAGGAATTCGTGCATCGCCATGGTAACGGGAAACCAAAGCAGAATCTGTGACCTTCTCTGCTCTTTCTTGGCATCCCTGTTTTGGATTTCACATCAAAAAGGGAGAGAGCAAATATTTCCTGAAAGTGAAGACAGAAAGTCACAGTTCTGGAGTAAAGAGAAGCCATTGGGCCATTCCTTCTCTTCAAGCCAAGGAGGGCTCTGCTTTGGAAAAGTGTCTGGAAATCTCCTGGCAGGAGCCTAACAAAGCAGGGGCTCTAACACTAGCAAACCCCAAATATACCATCTTCTCTTACATTACCAGATGGCTGCCCTTCACTCCAAAGCAGAGCTCTGAATTGCTCTACAGTGACCCTTCTGTTGATTAAACAGCAGCACTGAGAGGCTCCAGAGGGAGCCTTGTCTGCTCTTCCCTCATGGACAGGATGGAAGCTGTTATCTCTAATCATTTATTATTGTTTTTTATTGAGTGCCAACAAGGTGTTTCAGTTAAGGACCCAGGGAGCAGATGTATGAGGGTCTCTGGGGGTCTAACCTTGCAAGGAGTAACACATTTTTTTCCAGCAGCCTGTCTAGATGGACACACGAGTCAAACCAAAGCCCACTCCAGTCTGTCACCATGGCTTGTGACCAGGCAATAGTCTATTTTATTACAAAATAATGCATGGATTTCTGTCCCCCTAAGAAAAATAAATTCAAATGTACACAGAATGCACAGACCTTGGACCTCACAGCATTTATGTCATGAGTCTGTATCCTTTGTTCTGCCACTGTACACGTTTTGACAAACATTACCCCCGAATGGCTGTGGTGTTACAGGCTGTGTTTATTCGGTGACGCTATTAACCAAACTGTTTGTGTCAATCAGAAGTTCAAACACTCAGAAACAGAGATGGAGACAGTCCTGCTCTGGAACAGCTGGCTCCCAGCCCTCCTTTCCTGTCTCTTCTCCTCCCATTTATATTTGGATTATTATTTTTTTTTAACATCCTTCCTAAAGAAATGAAAGTACAAGCAGCTGAAAGACGACAGATTCCCAGATTTACAGTTTCTCTTGTTCAGCAAGTCATCACTGTGATAGACTTCCACTAGAACAAATGTCCCTGCATCAGGGCTTCTCCCACTGCATTTTCAACTGCACACTCACAGCACCAACCTGGGGATGGATCTTGCAGCATCCCTGAATTCTTCAGCGGGAGCTCAGTGTGGCTGGTCTCTGGGTTGCACAGAGTATGATTTTTATATGGTATTTTATTGCTATTATATGGTATTTTATATGGCATTTTATATGGCATTTTATATTTATATGGTATTCCTTGGCCTCTCTGTTCTATTGTTTATGGAACCGTGCTGAGTTTGTGTGTGTCTCCAGAGTCATCCTCCTGTGCCTGAACTCCTCACTGCCTCTCTGGTGTGGAGCTCTATTTACTATTCTCCCAGGGTTATTTACTGCACACGAATAAACAAAACGTGATCACTTATTTATACGTCTGTAATTACTGTCTACAGTTACTAAATCCCAAGCCAAATTCACCTCCAGCATAAACAAGTGGCAATTATTCCAGAGCTGGCCCAAGGTCTGTGTACTCTGCTAACACCTTCCCTGCTCACTGGAGTAAGGGACAAGCAGGGAAAAGCTCAGCAGGAGCAAAGCTGCACTGGGATACCCTGAAAGGGATGGTGCACGGGATTAACCTGCAATATTTCTGGAGTAATTATTCCAGAGCTGCCCCGAGGTCTGTGTACTCTGCTAACAACTTCCCTGCTCGCTGGAGTAAGGGACAAGCAGGGAAAAGCTCAGCAGGAGCAAAGCTACACTGGGATACTCTGAAAGGGATGGTGCACGGGATTAACCTGCGATATTTCTGGAGTAACATTTGTCCAGCACACTTGTTAGACAGTAACTCAGCGCGAAGAGCTGGAAGCACGCCGAGGTGCTGCACGGAGAAGCGGCTGGCAGGCTGCGCATCCCCCGGGGCCGCTCCAGAACACACGGAGCACACCAGGCTGGGATGAGCACAGCCAGAAGGCGATGCTGCCACCGCACTCCTCGGAACCGGGGATCCTCCCTGCATCCGTGGCTGCTGTCCTGGATGCTCCGCACAGCCCTGCTCGGGCTGCTGCCCTGCGCTCCCCAGAAGGAGACAGCCGAGCTGTTCGCCACAATGAAATATACAAAACAGCATCGATTTTTCTCTGCTAATTAAATGCAACATAATTAAACGACGTAACTTCGCTGCTTGATTTGCACAACACTAATTGAATCTTTAAGCGTACTACTCCCACTACAGAGAAAAACAGGGTCATTCAACCATCTAAAGTGACAACTGAGAACCAGGCACGACTCCAGAAGCACAGAGAGACAATATGATCCGTGCCTGAGCGTTTCCTTGTGAGAGCTAGAGGAACCTCAGCAGCCTCCCCTGGCTCTGGCTCTCGTGAGCACGCCAAGCAGAGGGAAGAGGGAGGAAAAAACCTGCAAGTTCCCTCTGACATTAGCCCACGGTTCATCTTTTCTTATCGTGCACAAACACCATGAGAGCAAAGTTGGGAGAAGTTGAAATTAATCATTGCGCGTAGGCCCCAAAGCGCTGCAGCGCCCGGCTGTGCTGATGCTCGGCTGCACGGCAAATACGGAATGGGTGCGAGAACACAAAAATTAAAATAAAGGAATTAGGGGGGGAAGGAGGAAAACAGCGAGGAAAAAGGAAAACGCGGTGGAGACACAAAGCCCGAGCCAAACAGCGCCAGAGCACCGCAGGACCAGCTCCGGGGGGAACGGGCAGAGCATCCCCTGCGGCCCCGGGCCCAGCCCCGGCCCGGGCCCCGCTCGCCGCCCGCGCTGTCAGGAGCCCCGGGGGAACCTCGCCGGG